>VSDK01012929.1:173807-184310 GCA_009767595.1 Symbiodinium kawagutii | reverse complement strand
GGTTCAGCAAGGGGTGATAGCTTGTGAGGTGGCTAAGTTTGCTCGATTTTGGAGTCGCCAGGTGATTCTGGGTCACCACATAATGTGACCCCTGGGATTTGACTTCAAAGCAGGTGTTGACGTGGATCTGACATCTCAACATGGATGAGTCTGTTTGTTGGATTGGATGTTACTGTTGATGTTACTCGGGTTTTCGCGCATTTGTTTTGTTCATTGATTGCAGATTTCCTCTAACATGTTTGTTTCAATCACGATGTTCATTAAGATGTTTGTTTCAATCCTGATGTTCATTTTGTTCCTTCAAGATCAAGGACAACTGTATCCCATGGATTCCCAGTTTCACCATGTTTGGTGATGTGACATCATGTAATCAATTGTTAACCCGTATGAATCCATCATTAATCATTATCATCAAACGTAATCAATACATTGACTTTGACCATTAGTATTATTATTGACCATTACCATGAGCCACTATCATGAACCATCAATCATTGACCATTATTATTGACCATGATCATGGTCATGAACCACTATCATTAACCATCATTAAGCCTTATTGGTTGATAACAGATCGATGCTTTTGCCGTCGCATTTTCACTCGTCCTCAGGTGAAGCGCGTCCGCGGAGTGGCCTACACCACAAAGGTCAGTCCACAGGCCCCGGTGGTCCCGGTGCCAGGGACTGGGAGCCCCAGCTGTTAAGTTAGGTAGGTTCACTAGGGAAACTACCAGCTATGATAGATTTTTAGCAATTCAATGGCTGACAAACCACCCGAAAAAACCGCTGACAAAGCATCTTCTAACCAGGGGGTACCACCGATATGAGGGCGGGGATCAGCTGCAATTTGGGTATCGGAACTAGTTGTTTTCCGATGGAGGAAATTGCATATCCAGTTTCCTTAAACTTCGCAACAAATATGAATGGGTAGCCGTCAATCAACACAAACAATTACAGTATCAACCATCAGTCAAATTAAGAGAATTTAGGTCAATTGACCATCGATTACCCACCACTTCCCGATAATTTGCCATCAATTGCCCATTCTCAATCTAGGCAATTATTGGTGACGTCAAAATCACCAACTAATTCATCATTCATTCAACCGCTTTTGAAGTCATGATTAACACGTATTAGTACCGGCACCAACTGAATAGTGACCATAAAACTAATCGACGATGAACCATTATCATTGACATGAATCATCCATATTAATCCATTTTCAGCCATACATTCTTGGTGAGATCATTAGTCCAATCATTCTCCATCGTTAGCACCACTATTCACACCATCATGAATCCATCATTAACAACATCATGAACACCATTATCAACCACCAAGTATCCACTGATTAACAGCATCATTAGCACCATAAATCAGTATAAACCACAATGATCTATAATGATTAACCACCAATGATGTATAATCACTAATCATTAGCACCATTATTAACCACCAATTATCACCATTGGCGATTATCAACCATCAGAGTCATCACTTCCATCGATTCCCATCTCCCAGTTCGCGGCGCGCATGGTGGATTCTGCCCGCGCGGTGCTGAACGACTTCCTCCCTGATGTGTGGGTTTACACAGATCACTGTAAGGCCACGGTTGGGGGGCAACCGAGGCGGGACTGGACTTGGCTACCCCATTGGTTGGGGATATCGCTTTTGGGGGTAGGATATTTCAATAACTTAATAGGATAACTAAAGTTATTGATAGGATGATTCAACATCCGAAGTCAGTGCTAGTAATGGATAGCTTTGGGCTTTGCGGTATGGAACTGGCAGAGATATAGAATTTAAAGTCGCACACGAGTCTTTTTTTGTCACTTGCGGATACCGTATATATATATATATATGCAAATCCCAACATGATCCAACGTGTTTGTGAATGTTCTGTGACCATTGGGCAAACCAAGGGGATTAACCTGCCGCGATGCTCCAATTGCGCAGGAAATTCATGCGATTTTTTTTGTCGCGTTATCCCCATAAAATTATTGTTGAAGGACATTTGTCCCAGGTGAAGAACAACCGGGATAACTTGGGTCCGTCGAATTAGACATCACTTTTCAGTCCATCTGATTTGATCGATTGGGTCCATCACTTGGGTCCATCAGACAGCACTTTACTGACCTTGCTCCGAGTTGTTCATTCCAAGCTTCCCACTGCTCGCAGGGTGAAGCGTGTGGAAACTCCCCTGGCTATGGCAGGGTATCTCAGGAAGTCATGAGCACATTGCAGGGTTGCCGGCTAGGCCATGACGGTCCGAATTCATGGAAAGCCATATGGCGGTTTCTCAGAATAGGGGTACCCCAAAAATGGTTAGTTTAATACTATAAATGGTTAATCTTGCATGATTTGCGGGGTCCCTATTTTGAGAAACAATCATATACCGGGGGTTAGTTCTGATGATCATGCCATAGATTTTAGAAGACCCCAACAGACAGAGATACCTGGGGGGTGATCGGCCAGTAATGAAGCAACTGCTGATGTAAGGCTTCAAGCTGAGGGGGCACTGTGGTCACTGCTGAGCACCAATCTGTGGAACCAATCCACCATAGCCTGCTGTCGAAGCTATTGTTGCGATTGTCGTTGTCGTTGTTGCTGTACCTTCGTTTCTGTTGAGCCCTATTCATCATCGCCAAGCTCTTGAATGGATCATCAGTTTGTCTTCCCTGTCAATGATTCTCCAGGTCTTGCAGGTCCAAATGGAGGAATCAAGTCCAACCAAGCTGAGCCCAGACTGTGGGTTTTGATAGCGACGAAGTACTGCCCAAAGTGTGCATATCCAACATTGGTGTAAACTTTTGTTGCCAGTGCTGCCTGCTTCATGGCGATCGGTCTCACAACCTATCATGGAAAATTACATGCAATCCTGATAATCTATGTAATTTCCTGTTTGAAGCCATAGAAATTACAGCTGGAAATTTGCAATTTTCACCCCTGTTCACCTGAAAGAATCAAAATTCACCACCAACATCCAGATTTTTCGCCGATTCGCTGGCTGCCGGGAGGCATTTCGTTGGTTGCAGAGACCATTGCTCGCAGTCTCAAGCCGGGTTCCAAGAACAGCCTGCCTGGCAATGGAGATGTCGATTGCTCTGGTTCGTTGATTGCTGTCCATCCGAAACGGAAGCAAAACTTGGAGGGTTTCCTGGCATCGATTGAAATCATGAAATTTAAAGAAATGTATTATGATCCGGGATGCCCGGATGCCCTGACAACAAGCTCTTTCCGCAGCACACCGTTTGGGCTCGTGGACAGCTCAGGAAAGCATGATCCCAAGGAGAGGAAGTTGTCAGGATACTAGACCCAGAAACCAGACATTTTACAATGCCCTGAGGATTCATCTCTTAGTACCACCCAAGGTCAAAACAGGACTGATCATGACGAAATGCCAGTGCGCAGTACATGGTGGGTGCTTCTTTTCTGGTCGAGCATCGTTGTCTCCGGTCAGATATAGCCAGCCCCACCAAACAATAGATTTCCAGCCCCCACAACTGAAAACAACACATTTCCAGATAGTTTGGGGGAACGACCGCAACAATATCGTAAACATCAAGCGTCACAACGCTTTGGTTTTTCTGTCAACGGGGCATACTCTGTTTCGGCATGGAGGTTGCACAGCAACGGATCCCCCACCCTCAGGTCAGGGTCCATGCCCTAGCAAGTTAAGCCGCCAACAAGCACAGTGCTGGGAAGCCATCCAAGACCGGACCTGTCCAATGGTTTCTGCAGGTTATAGTTATACAGTGCTTCTCCGAAGTGATGGCTCTGCTGTTGCTTGTGGAAACAACGTTTCAAGGCAGCGTGACATTCCACCTCTATATGGTGGTGTGACATACACCCAGGTTTCTGCGGCTGAACTTCATACGGTCTTTCTCCGAAGTGATGGCTCTGCTGTTGCTTGCGGAAACAACAGTTCACGGCAGCATGACATTCCACCTTTGGATGACGGTGTGACATACACCCAGGTTTCCGCAGGTTACCTTCACAATCTGTTTCTGCGAAGTGATGGCTCTGCTGTTGCTTGCGGGGACAATAGTCATGGACAATGTGGCATTCCGCCTTTATGCGACGGAGTGACATACACCCAGGTTTCTGCGGGTGAGCTTCATAGCGTGTTTCTCCGAAGTGATGGCTCTGCTGCTGTGTGCGGGGATAACAGTCGTGGACAATGTGACATTCCTCCTCTAGGCGATGGTGTGACATACATGCAGGTTTCTGCGGGTGAGCTTCATACCGTGTTTCTTCGAAGTGATGGCTCTGCTGTTGCTTGCGGATGCAACGTTGATGGACGATGCGACATTCCGCCTTTAGATGACGGTGTGACATACACCCAGGTTTCAGCGGGCGTTGCTCATACGGTGTTTCTCCGAAGTGATGGCTCTGCTGTTGCTTGTGGGAACAATGTTGATGGACGATGTGACATTCCACCTTTAGACGACGGTGTGACATACACCCAGGTTTCTGCAGGGGGACTTCATACAGTATTTCTCCGAAGTGATGGCTTTGCTGTTGCTTGCGGAGACAATGCTTTGGGACGGTGTGACATTCCATCGTTACTATCCTGGAGAGAGTGGTTGGGACGTCAGCCTCCAAAACTTCGATACATTGCTGATTTCAAGGTCATGGTAAGAAAACCAGAGCGCATTTTGCAACTCGAATTTCTACACGAAGGGGATGCAATGGTTCTAAGATGTGTAGGCATGCATGGGGACGAAGTGGTGCGCTTGAGGACAAGGAAAACTGACCTTGCTGTGGATGCTCTCAGGCAACTCATGCACATGTTGAAGGCTTGTCCGGAACAGCATCGTGTGGTCTTGCCCGATGGGCAGCTGTTTGACGTAGTTTGCTCTGCAGATCCGTCTATCACACTTGCAACCTTGCATTTGGAGCATGACAAGCCGTGAGCAAGATGAAAAACCATTGACGTTTTTCCACTGTAGTTTGGTAGATTGTGGAAGATGGGCGGGTTTATCCAGCATTTTTTACAACATCTCACATCCGTTGCCACCCGGGTACCCCAGATCATCATCCTTCAACAGGACCGTTTCTAGTGGTGAAATGTACGAAGTCTTCGTTGTTTTGATTGACAGGTCGATTTTCCATCAGTTGAATCCAGGTTGTACCTGTACAGTCTGTACTTGGCATTTGCTAAATTTCTCGCTAGGCCAGGTTAGTTGTGATGCACCTTGGTGGCAATTGCCAAGTGCAGATACAAATAAAGATGCTTGGTATCGTCATGAGCAGTTGTGATTCTGACTCTGACTGTAGAGTCATTTGGATGGCAGCAGTTTCAGCGCAGTTTGTGTTCGAAATCCTTGATAAACAGATGAAATTCTTCTGTGGCTTGAAGGTGCTTGTTATGCTTATTCCATTTTTTAGACTATAAAAGTATCAGGAGATGTAAAGAGCTAAGGAACCAAGAGGCTTGATTATCTCTACATAGGGAGCTTAAATGCCAGGCAGCAAATTCTTGGAATACTGTTCGAGACCAAACTCGACAAATCCACTGGAAGTTCATCGCTCTCCAAGAATGGTCCAAGTTGATGCAACGTTGCGGACTTCGGGGTCCGAAGGGCCATTGGGGACCAAAGCACCTGGACCAAAGCACCCAAATCACCACTTGGCTGATCATGGCCAAATGGTAGCGACTCGTCTTGTTGGGGATGATTGAATCATTAGCTTCTTATCTTCTACTGTTCCGGAGAACTGCTCTATTTCTGTAGAACCTGGTGTTTTTCCTCGGAAACTATTCTCGAGAATTGTGAACCGTTCTGGCCTGGCGCCGAAACTCCCTCTTTTTGACAAATCCAGCTATGTCTTTGACAGGACTGCACCAAAGATAAAGATGTGTATGCCACCAGAATCAAGGATTCAACTTTAGCATCGAGAATATTCTGTCACCCCATAGGTACAAGTCTGATTTTGCAACCAAGAAGAAAAGCGGGAACACCAAAACATCATCAGTAGTTTGTGACTGGCAGCTCATGTGCAACTGGCATGTTTCGCTTGTCTCTGTGATCTAATGTTCTACCAATACAGACAACCATCCCTGAATCGTTTTTCTTTTCGTTTGCCCAGAAGCATGGTGTGTGTGTGTGTTCGTGTGTGTGTGTGTGTGTGTGTGTGGCAGGGGGAAGCCTCGCAGTTCTCACCCAAACCTGGTACCCAAAGCAACAAAGACAAATATGCTAACGTCTAATCGTCTTTTCATATTTAATAGCAGGGAAAGCCAGACCCTCGAAAATGATCAGCTGGAACAAAGATGGAACAATCTTTTCTCCTTCAGCAGGGTTATTGCCATGCTTGTGCTTGGGGTACCAGCAACTGATGATCACGGCGAACCAGTTGCAGCGAACACCAGGTCAGCCGATGCCTGTGCAAGTGTCAATGCCGAGGCGCATAAGATGAGGTTGTTCACGATCATAGTATTTCCCTAGGTAAGGTACTGCTGTATGTTCCTGTCATCAAGATACCATGGTGTCTAGTTCTGTGTTTTTTGATGATTCTATCTGTGCGTAGTGTGTAATTGCACCATTGTTCCTCTGGAAAAGGAGCTATTGATAGAATACCATCAACAGATGAAAGCATCCAGAAGATAGTTCTTGTAACACGATAGGCTGATTGAAGCAACCAGGATAAGTATGATTACGGTATGATTAGTATGATCCATGATCAGTGGATACCATGTTATACCTCAGCTGCTGCGAAGTTGCAGCTGCTACAAGGTGGTCGAACACTTCGCATCAACTGGAGGGTGCTCATGCCACAGTACTATTCCTCTCAACTTCTGGTTGGATTGGTCTCCAAACCAACCATCTCCATCAAAATCTTATAACATATTGTAAAATCTCCTGAAATCCTACAAGATCCTCTAGAATCCTCTAAAAATCCTATAAAGATCTTACAAAGTCCTGCAAAACAATGGTGGCAAATAAAATATGTATGAAAATCCTTTCAAAAATCCAGGAAATTAATGGGATATGAAAATCATTTAAAACATCCTTTAAAAATCCTCTAAAATCTTACAAAGTCCCATGAAATCCTATAAAAATCCTCTAAAAGTCCCAGAAAATCCTCAATCAAATCCTCAACGACAGGAGGCCGAAACGGCCAGCGCCAGGAGGCCTTGGACAGCCCTGAAGCCGTGGGGCACCACGTGGCTCAACGGCTCTTGGCAGAGGCGCACCGTACGGTACGGTGGTGGACCACGGGAGCCATGGCGGCTGGGTGTTTTAAGGGGAGCCATGATCAGCTGGTTGGATGATGCCTTATCTTTGAAGTTAAAACATCATGGCTTATCAGGATTGATGATGATTGAATGATTGATCATTGGTGAATGATGGTGGATTGCTGTTGTGCTGATTGATGGTTAGTTGGGGTTTGTAGTGATTAATTAGTTGATGGGGCCCAGATGGGCCAGGGAACACCAGTGGTGTTGTGCATTCATGTAGTGGTTTTAGAAATGGCTACATGTAGTAATGATAAGGCCCAAACCTAATGATTTTGAGGGTTCAGAATGGCTTTTTGATGATTTGTAAGGTTTAAGAATGATGGGTAATACTGGCTACCCTTTGGTAACCCAACTTGGCTGGCCATTGAGCGTAATACACCCCCGAATGCATTGGCTTGACTCATCATCCAGCGTGTAGATTGCGAGTTCGGAGATATTCATGTTCCTCATAGTTTCTGGTCAGTTCCGTTTCTTACAAGATGCTTGTGCATTGAAATAAATCCATGATGTCTAAGTTGTTCTGACCGCATCATTATGATCATCTCTTGTAACTTTCTCTTGACCATATTCACTAGATATATCAGCAATGTTAGATGGTCAGTTATCTACATTAGACATTAGATGATAATCTATTAATCACTAGAAATCTGTTATATTTGCATTGGACATCACTCATCATTGTTTCAGCGGAGAAACTCCCCTCTTTTGCTGCAACACCTTCAGATTGACCTCGATGGTGTGGTGCGGTGCCATGGGTGTGCGCTGGCGGTGCAATTCGGATGAGGGGAAGCAGCAATGCTAAACAGGTTATTAAGCAGATCTTTTGAGGCATTGAAAGAATTTCAAAAACCACATAAGACCTGATGAACGACCCGTTTCATTTGGCTGGTCGATCAGGCAACTGCAGGCAGTGAATAGGCAGACTATAGGTAGCTTTACGCGAGTCAGCATATTATTTGAGAGTCAGGACATGCTCTGCAGCATGTGATTGCCGTACAAAGCCACCTGGGCGATAGGGAACACCGGGACAAACGCCGCGGCTTGTTGGCTCAAGATGATGGACCCTCCGTGCTGCCTCTACGGGGGCTAAGAGGATGCCAGCCGGGAAGCTCAGTGGTTCATCGCGGGTGTGTCATGGTGTGTCAATGGGGTTCGAGTTTCTAGGTGGGAACGAGTCCAAGGTTGGGCCTCAGATCATCAAAGAATGTGCCTTGCAGCGGGGTAGGACTGGGTTGCCAATGTCTTTTCCCAGAGCTGGAATCTTCAAACCGCGGTAACGGCTACGACTGGTTGATTGACTAATTACTAATTGATTCATACCTGATTTAAAGTTGGTTCTAAATGGTTGATCGTGTGTTACAATTCCGATCTACATAAGCATATACAAATAACACAGAATATGAATATTTAACCAGATAACATCTAGTACTAAGAAACTGTCACTGTTCATCAACCATTAATCAACTATTCAAACAGGTGATTAATCAACGATGCCTCAACCATTAAGAACTGTTTAGTGGCTACTCGTGGCAGCCGTGGCAGGCAGCCTTTGAGCCGACGATGGTCTTGCCAGGCACAGTTGCAGTAGTTGGTGAGGCACTGTGAGGCGTTCACGGTTGCATATCTTTTTCGTTTGATTCTTTGACATAGTCTCCTTTCCTGTTTGATTCCTTGATATTGTCTACTGTTTCTTGTGATGTTTGATTCCTTGTAATTGTTTCTTTTCAATTTGATCCTGTGCTACTGTTTGTTTATTTCCGCGATTTTTACTACTCGGCGCAGTAGGGATTGTCAAGATACGCATGGTGAACATGTCACCATCAACTAGCCTGCAATGGATACCACTGCAGGGCTCAGTTTCAAGGTACCATTGGCTGTTCGTTGGGAGGGTGCGATTTGGAGCTACCAGGAGTGGCCTAACCAAATGGTAGTTGAGCTTCTTCATTCTCTGGCATATTTGATGCAGAATCGCAATTGACGGAATCGAGTTGTTTTCCCCATATGCGTCCGACGTAGTTCCGAACCATTTCACTTGCAAGATTAGATAGGATCCGATTCAGGTTTAGAATGTATGTGCACGTTTTCCAAAATGGGGGTACGGTCAACGGATGAATTCTATGTTCAAACGCGAAAGCACCAACATATTGAGTTACGCACGTTACTGACAATTTTTATGAGAATGGAGTCATTAGCAATAATCTGAAAATTGGATGTTCATGAGTCTATTCACTCCTGCGATGTCCGGCAACAAGGTATTGACCCACAGCCATATGAGTAATTGCCAACAAGCTCAGCGTCTCGTTAAAGAATACTGGACCCGTAGATCCCAACAGAGGTTTTCGGAAAAATGCAGAGTGGTACCCTGTCGTTTCAGGAAGTTGGCTAATAACTAGGGTAGCTACCACTTGTGGCAGTGCCATGATTGGCTAAGAATCACCAGTTCCGAACACTTCACCATAACTTGTATTCCCCCTAGCACTGATAGCTAGCCACAAACAGCAGCCATTCGCTTTTCGTATTGCGCAAGTGCTTATATAGCACTTGGCAAATCCAGGAACATAGGAACACCAGCGCGGGTGGATCGACATCTTGGTGCCGACAGGTGACGGTGACCATTCCGCTTCGGTTCCTGTAACCGCCCCAAGGACGATGGGTAGCGATGGGGGCGGTGGGAGATTGGTGACCAGTGCTGGCTTGATCTGGCTAATGGTGAGTTCTAATGCCAGCTTTTATCTAACCAATCGGAAAACTAAGGTTGAAAGGCTCACCAATCATCACCAATCGAGCATCTACGGCCTTTGTTTTTGATGATTTACCTATTCCCAGTGGTGGTTTTCCATCGCAAGGCGGCATCGTGGATTGTATCAACTCACCCTTCTTAAGTTACTGGGGGACCACCAAGGTACACGCGGTGAAAAGGACACACTGAGATTAACCCTTGGTCTCGGAAAATGATGAGCAGCATACAAGCAGCTGCCAATAGGCACTGATGAAAGAAGTCTCATCCTATCCATGAACACTTGGGGGTTTCACGACAACAGAGCCACAGTGTCATACCCATCACAAACCAAACAGCTATGCGGTCGGGATGAAACGCTGCGAATCCGAACACGGATGGAATCCCGGTGTGAAGTCTGGGATGCCTCAGTGTCACCACCACCACGGGCAGCATCAAAGTATCATCATCATCATCATCATCATCATCATCATCATCATCATCATCATCATCATCATCATCATCATCATCATCATCATCATCA
>VSDK01012929.1:133906-160501 GCA_009767595.1 Symbiodinium kawagutii | reverse complement strand
TGTCTAGGTTGACTACCACCCTGAAGGGATCTGGATTTTCCGTCCAACCGGAGGTTCAAGCAGCTGTGGTAGCTGTAGAAAAAGAAAAGACAAAAGATCCAAGTGGACAGACGGCCACTGGAAGGGGAAAGAAAAGTGCTCTCAGTGTGAGCAACAGTTCCAAAGGAAGTTTGATTTCTTTCCCTGACCAGATGGTTAGCTGTAGTGTAGCAGTTGCTGTAGCCAGCAGCCTACCAACGGCTGTTGCGCAACCGGGCCATGGCGAAGAGGGTTTCCACTTTGGGAACCTCCTCATGCTGCTTGCGCTGCTGGGCTACTCAGTGCTTGTGGTGGGAGCTACCTTTGCGATGCTGAGATGGTGGTACCGTGGGGTTCAAGCTGGCCAAGGACAAGCTGAGCCTTTGCTGAACGGGTATCAGCCACCTACACCGCAGGAAGCTCAACCACCAACACCAAGGTTCCGTGAAGAACCTCCATGGCGAAGGTCGCAGTCGGGCTCTTCAAGTTCGAGCTCAACACTGCGGCAGAGAAGGGCCACAAGATCCAATGACTGGGATGACTGGATGTCGGAGAACAACAACAACACCGACACCCAGGATCAAGGAAATCTGTGGGAGCCACCGGGTGGGTTTGAGGATTGGGACCGAGCTCAAGGGATCTGGACCGATCCTGGACCTCCAAATCCCGAGTGGAACAACAACGAGATCGAGGACTACGACCAAGACGACTGGGAGAACGAAGATGATTGGGAGGCTGCTGAAGCAGAAAGGGAATGGCAGGAGCAAAGCGATAGGTTTCGCTACGAACCTGTCACCCTTTACTGGGCTGATGGAAGAGTTGAAACTTTTCCACCCTCGGAGCAGAGACCAACTCTGGAACCAATCCCGGAAGCTGGCCAAGACCTCGAGGCTCCACGTGAAGAGTTTCCATCTCCGGGGGAGATGATGAGGACAAAAGGAAAAGGGAAGTTCAAATCCATCCCGAGAGGAGATGGAGCAACAAGACCAAGACGAATGGGCAGCTGAACAGCCGCCTACTCCAGGCTCTTCAAAGGGGAAAGAAAAAGGAAAAGGTAAGGGAAAAGGAAAAGGGAAGGGGAAGAAAGGAGTGTACCGTCCTGGCCAAGGGTACCACAAAAGACCTTTGGAGCCTTTCACTCCTTCAACTTCCTCCTCACCGTACCCAACGACACCGGGGACACCGACTTCGCCTGGTGCTGTGTCTCCCTTGCCACCAACACCGACTACATCGGGGACAAGAGGATCTTCGGTGCGAAGCTCTCAGTATGGGCAGCCGACGGTTCCACGTGGCCGTGTGTATCCTGTTCCTCGTGAACCTTCTGGAGTTCAAGGACCTGTTGAACCTCAAGAACCAGCTGGAGACCAAGAACGTCCTGGAGACCAAGAACGTCCTGAAGACCAAGAACGCCCTGAAGCTCAAGGACCAGCTGAAGCTCAAGGACTTGCTGGACCTCAAGAACAAGCTGATCTACCTGGAGGAGCTCTCGGTTCTGCCACTGCACCTGCTGGTAGCAGTGCTGCTTCACCTGAAGCGGATGTGCCCGCTGGAGAAGTTCCTGCTGGAGGTCAACCCGAACCGGCGGATGATCCGCCACCAATGCCAGTGTACGCAACCCAAACGGGTACTGTGTACCACGTGATCCCAGGATGTGGAAAGCTGAAGGCAGCTCGCCGGGTCTACGAGTTTGCGCCCTGCTTGGAGTGCTGTGCTACGAGGTCTTCGAGGACTCCTGGCTGCCAGCTTTACCTGAGTTCTGATGGTGGTGGAAACTTCCATCATCTGAGGAAGCACGGAAGTGGCACGTTCATCAGAGGTGGACAAGCCTTTCCAGCCTGTGCAGAATGTGGGCTACTGCTTCCAACCGCAACTGGCTTCAGAAGAAGCTGATGGCTAAAGACTGCGACCTCCGAAAGCTGTCAAGGGATGGCTTGGCTGTTGCCAAGGGGGGAGTGCGGTTAGTACAGAAAGCCACCAAAGGTTTTTCAAAGCTGCAAAGCTGCTAGCAATAGCAGCCACCACTTCTTCGAGGAAAGCACCTCACTGCTGAACGCTCCTGCGTTTGGCTCAAGCACAACTAGTGTGTGGAAAAGAGCAGGCTGATCGCTGAGGGAAGATCCCAAAGGGATAGCTACTCCGCTTAGCATTCAACTTAGCCCCTTAGCCCACCAGTCTGCAGTACCAACTGCAGGTTATGAGCCCAAGAGGCTGCTAGCCATGTCGGGTATGATGGCTAGGCGAAGACGAAGCATGTCGCGACCACGG
Organism: Symbiodinium kawagutii; assembly: GCA_009767595.1. Taxonomy (NCBI): domain Eukaryota; class Dinophyceae; order Suessiales; family Symbiodiniaceae; genus Symbiodinium; species Symbiodinium kawagutii. Next base: position 158,218 of record VSDK01012929.1, on the reverse strand, counting down.
GATGGCTCGGGGGCATCCATGCAACCACGGGATGGTGCTGGGGCATCCATGCATCCTCGGGAGGGTACTGGGGCCTCCAGAACTGGGCGTGAGGAGACTGCAGACGAGCGCTTGGATCGGTTGATTGCCGAGGAGCAAGGGCGGGCAGCTGTGAGATCTATGAGGGCAGATGCTGGACCTACGGGTGGTGCAGGTGGTGGTAGACCAGGCCGCAGATCGGCGTTTGAAACGTTCGCTGGTCAGCAGGCAGTAGCTGCGGGTGGCGGTGCTGCTGGTGGTGCTGGAGGACCTCAGGCCTTGACTGAAGGCCTATCACCTGACCAACAACGGGTGCTTGCACAGGCCGCTCATGCTCTCCGTGCTGGCCAGAACTTGGCTCTTGCGGGATCTTCTGGATCTATGGCGAACTCTGAGCAGGCTCTCGCAATCAGTGCTGGTGGACACCAAGGACATGCGGGACAACAACAAGGGAGAGGTCAACAACCTCAAGGTGCTGGGGGTAACGACCAAGGAAACAGACGGGGTAGAGATGACCGACCTAGAGGACGCGGTTCTGATGCTGTGGTGGATGTGGGGCCATTGTCGTTCGGGCCTGATGGACCGAGCTTCTCTTTTGCACTACGTCCTGCCGAAGAACAAGTTCCTCGACTACCTGATGGCGCTCCGGTTTCCTATGGGCCTACTACTCATGGAAGACGTGCTGGTATGTATGTATGTATGTATGTATGTATGTATGTATGTATGTATGTATGTATGTATGTATGTATGTATGTATGTATGTATGTATGTATGTATGGTATGTATGGATGTATGGTATGTATGGTATGTATGGTATGTAGGTAGGTATGTATGTATGTATGTATGTATGTATGTATGTATGTATATTTATATATTTGATTTTGTGTGTATATATATATATTTATTTATATAGATATTTAAATATACATATATTTATTTCCGAACATATTTCAAGCAGGTCAACTATCAGCCAATACCTTGAGGGTCCAGAAATTGAAGGATCCCAGAAATGTGGAAAGCGGACATGCTGGGAGACCCGCTGAGCTTGGCCATGTTGGGTGATCTGGCAGCGGATGATTCATGGATAGCAACCGTGAGTGATGAAGACAGATAAAATTGCCAAAAATTGCCATTTTTAACCAAGTGAGTGATGAAAACCGTGAGTGATGAAGCAACAACGATTTTTCACCAACACCAAAAATTGCCATTCGTGGTAGAATATCCATGTATTCATTTTGGTTCGTTAGCAACATGGCTAACGGTTGACAAGTGAGTAATGGGATACCCGCGAACCTTCATTGAAAGTATGCCACAATTTTTTTTATGCTGAAACTAAGTGTGGTTTTGTGATATGGATCTTTGGGCATGGCAAACAACAACAGTAGATATGTATGTATGTAACTATAAATGATAAATAAATACATATATATATATATACATATATACATGTATATATGCTCTAATCTCTGTTTATATTTCCCACTTAAATACATATCATATCAGTATAACATTTTGGCAATCCTTTCATCCAGCAATTCAAAATTAATTGCGTTTAGCAGGGCAACCATTTTTGGGAACACACCATTTATGAACAGCACCAAATCTGATCATTTTGGTGGGGCTTCTTCACATCTGCGCTGTGGATTCATCGGTATGTTTTTTTCGGGAAATCCTGCACTCCTGAAGTGCAGCACTAACTGGCAACATCAGCTCTACCCTGAAACCTCAAGCCTGAACTAAACTGCTTTCAACTGATAACATTAAATCAACAAAGCTGAAGCTCCAGTCAGCTCCAACTTTTTACATGACCAGCTCTCAGTGCCTTTCGCACAATGACCAGGTCCATGGAGATCAGAAAACCACTTGGATTTTGTGCTGGCATAGCAGGCAGGGCCCATGGCTGGGTGCCGCAATCTCCGCAAGGTCAGGAGGTTTGTGATCTCCCCCGTTGGTTAAGGCCTTGCGACATACTACGACTATCACAATTATCAACCATGAATGTGTCACAACTGAACGGTCGGCATCTTCAACTTTGGAGTTCAAGGCGGAAGCGTGGTTTCATTTTTGGAAGCCATGACACTACATGATGGGCCCAAATTTCAGACCCATTTTTGTGTGGATTTGGGGATTTCATGTGTTAAGTTTGAGGTCCAGCAATTGTGAGCTCCAGGACTCCTGCCGAAAGTGCGCAAATTTGGGGAATTCTCATCCGCTGCTGCTGAAGATTGGCTGAAGATTCAGAACTGGTTCCACCGCTGTGCCATCGGGGCTGCCAACGGGTTTCGAACCTCTCAGGCGCCATCGCGAACGTCCGGATGGCTTTAGCTTCCAGCCGTCGGGAGCCCCGTGGGTGGGACTCAGCTCAGCTGGGATCCATGCTGCAGCTGGGATCTGAAAGCAGAAATTTCTGCAGGTCTGGCAGGTCTGGGATCCATGCTCAGCTCCAATCGGCAGGTTGATGATCAGCTTTTTCAGGCTTTTGGATCCAGACCAGCTTTGATCCAGACTTGGGATTTTCGGCTTTGATCCCTCAATGATTTTCGGGGGAAATTTCATCATTGGGGAAATGATTCAATTCCCGCAATGGTGTCCAGGCAACCCAAGAAATCCCAAACCACAGAGTCATAAAACCGATGGATTCCAGCACGAGATGGGAGCGAGGCTGGTACAGTAGTAAGCTGGCCGTGGCCTTACGTGCGGTTCCTCAGTGACGGTTCCGTATCGGTGACGGAGATGGAGATCCAGCTCTTGACCGGCAAATCACCTGCAAACTATGGTGAAAGTAGGGTGGTTGGAGCTGGATCTTCCAGTGCTGAGAGCTGGTCTAAGCATTCTTTCCGATGAAGCTGGTAGTGTGAGCTGCTTTGAGTGGGTACTTCTCTAGCCCTTGGATGAGTCACTGCGGAATGTGACACTTGTGCTTCAGACGCCCAGCTAGAAAGATGATCCAGAGTATCCACTGTGGTCATTCATATTTAAATTGATTAAACGATATTAAACATAATATATATATATGTATGTATAAATGTACATATGTGTGAAGGAAGCGACTCAGCCATCTACCTACTTGCAATAGGGACGCAGCTGAGCCGCCAGATTCTAACAAGTGCGGTCGGCATAAATCACCCAGAAGAGCTTCCTGGGAGGACCTATGAAGCTACTGTTGTCGTAGCTTCCCATTTCTAAATAGCAACAGAAGATGTTATAGAGCATTTCTAGGTAGCATGAAGAGTAGCTGCTTGGTTAGCAGTTGCTATTAGATGGTCACAGCTAGCCTACTAGCAAAGAACCAATCGAAGATCTTGCATTTTTCAGACCTCTAAAGTGGCAATTTTTGTTGTCAAAACGATTGGTTTTGAACTGTGTAGCACGCAAGAAGAACCAACAACACTTGAGACTCCCTTCCAGTAGCGTTGACTTCCCCAAAAATGTGCTGGACCTTCAAACCTGCCAAGGTCATTTCGTACCAGCAGTGTGTGTGTTGGATGTATCAACAAACAATAGGGATGTCATCAAGTTGTGTGCTGGATTGATACGTCCTGTTTTTGGTGTCATATTTTCTCTTTAGATCATTCCCCACCAGCATTGGGTCGCTTCTGCTTGTCCATGAAGCATTGACATCAGGATGTGTCATGCCAAATATCATGTGATGCCCATGTTGGGGCACTGTTGGGTTTTGCCACACAGGCATCTTGAAGTGGACAAATTTCATTTGAATTTTGTAAGACACCTTGAGAAGTCTTGGGAGGAACTTGGGTAGAGCTAGCATTTTCTTTTGAACGAGGAAAAGTTCAGGAGCCTCCGCAACAAACAGGAATGGCTCTTGCTACTGTAGACATGATCATTTTGAGGAAACCCGCATCCATCTGGGCATGGCCATCAACCCTGGTCAGCCTATCCTCAGCTCAGCCTGAGGTGGCATGTTACAAGGCCGAAATTGGGCCATCTTGATGGTTCTGAACTCAGCCAGTGATGACCAACTGTTGCTGCCGGTTGCTGCTGGTTGCCGTCGGCCGATTTGGACTTGCGATGTACACCGCTGGTACCAGATCCATATTGGGCTCCGATTTTGGAGATCGGCTGAGCCCATCTGATTGATCTGATTTCTGCTGGGATGAGGTGATAGCGTTGCTCTTAGCGTTGTTTATGCCCGACATTTGGGTGTTGGCCGGAGTCAATGACACCGTGTTCATTGACGTTGCCGGGGTCTCAGTGACAGCCACTTCAGTTTTCGTGGGTCAGGAGGCGAGTCAGATCCACAATTGGTCGAGTGAAAGAACTTGCTACCTACACAACTCGATGAACAAAGGAGATCACCAGTGTGTAGGTAGGATCAGAGGATCGGGATTTAGAGGCAATACTCACCATTTAAGGTGGCTTGGTCGCCAAGTTTCTTTTGCCACCCCATAGATTGAAGCATTTCCCAGGTTGACCGAACTCGCTCAACCCGAACCAGTCTGAACCGGCATCAGCCTCTCAACAGTACCATTATTCATCATTCCTAAACATTGTGATTAATCATTTCAAACCATCATTAACCATCACTGTTTGTTTAACCGTGGCCATCACCATTTTGTTCACCATTTGATTAGGCATTACAAACCATAACCATCTCCACTTGATGAAGCATTGCGAGTTCCCCATCAGCATTTTGCTCACTAACATGTACTAACCATCACCATTGCGAACCATCAGCATTTTGCTCACTAACATGTACTAACCATCACCAACACCGTCACCATCACCATCGTTCACCTTAACCATGAATGCCCCATACCCATTTGGGTGTTTCTCAAGCCATAGGGGTACCCCCAAATCATCCAGTTTATTAGCCATTTATAGTAATAAACCAGCCATAACTTGGGGCTCCCTATGGCTTGAGAAACCACCATTTTGTTCATCATCTCCACCATCCGTCCCCCCAACAGGTGCTCACCCTGGTCATGGTTCTCTTCACCGTGGAACTGCTGCTGCTCACTGTGGTGGTCTGCGCCTCAAGGGCGGCGGAGCATGGCCTGGGAGAACCCGGGCCCCAATTCTGTCATGGCCTGGGTCAGCCCAGGAGCTGCAAAGAACTGGGGAATTGCCGTGTTTTTTTGCCATGGAACAGCCATTGAACACAGCAGTTTTTGGATCTTCAGAAACAAAACAAGGGATTTGGATGGAATCCGCAGACCAGGCACGGCACAAACACAAAATACTTTGCGGTAAACGTCAGTTCTGGATGTCACCAATGATACACATGAACATGTTTGTGGAGATGCGTACGCACACAATGACGCAGGGCTGCCGTTTGGGTGTTGGAATCAAGCATGATGTACCTACCCAGCCCGTTGTCACCACGCGAGAATCCCGAGTTGCCACTTGGATGGTCGATGAACATCTCACTGAAACAGTTGAGTGAATTTCTTGAGGCACTCGTCCCATCGCCATGAGACATGCCATGGCCAGCCATCCGAGAATTATCATGCCTATTTTCAGAAGCTATGATGTTTATTTAGAGGTCTTTTTTGGAGATTATCATGAAACAACCGTCCCCTGGGTGGCATCATCACCATCGTCCATGAGAGGCAACATGTTTGATCCTGTCCAGAAAAATCCCATATTTGAGTGGCATTTCTAATGGATATTGAGTTCTGAAACTGTGATATTGAGGCCAACCCGCGTTCAAAGGTGTGAACATATCTATATGGAAATATGCGCCAACATCATCATTTATAGTGGTATTGGTGAATCCTTAGGGATGGTTAAGTTCTTCTCAACCCACCATTTTTGACACTGCTTTCTTGGGCGGGATCACAACTGGGTTTATCCTGGCTCGGAGGATTCACATTATCTCCTGAGCTTTTTCCAGCTCATGGACATCTTTGGAGACTTGGCGAAGCTGCTGGAGGGCCGCACGCTTCCTATGGCCATGGTGTAGCCTCCCAAATTCGTGGGGCGAGCCCTGGAAATGCCAATGTCATGCCACGTCATTGTTTCGTCCGAATGGTTTTTTGGTCAGATCCCTGGATACCGAAAACATTTTTTTTCATTTTACGTTGCTATTTTGACACATTGATCTTGCAACTTGCACACGCATCAGAAAGGAACAGGAACGATTTCGTCAGCACAGAAGTGGGCAAGCTTCTACAACCAACCATTCAACTTTCGATTTGGTATATCAACAATTTATATTCCTCACCATTCGTCACCATTCCTCACCATTCCTCACCATTCCTCACCATTCCTCACCGTTCCTCACCGTTCCTCATCATTCCCCCATTCCCCACCAAGCTTCAGTTCAAGCGTTCCCCGTCTCAGGCACAGTTTCGATGATTTTCGACATCTCCTTTATGCTCGGAGTGAGGGCCAATGAGGCCCAAATCGCCCCTGGACTGCATCTGAGTTGCGCCGGAGCTGGTGTCCCGAAATGATTCACCAAAAAAACAACTTTTCAGGGGGCTGTATAGATATGATTGTCATACAATTACTTGCAAATGTGTCTATGATATGTACACATTATCTTTACACAGACATATATGATGTATGTAGATGAACGATTGCGGACACATAAAACATAACCTGAGTTGGATGTATCGCTGACGAGGTTGACAATCCAAGTGTCGGACAATGCGGAGCGGAGCGTGCAACAACTTGTCATTCACTAGACAACAAGCAATGAAGATGGATTAAGGGCTTCGACCAGGAGTGTTGAAAGACGTTGAGAGCTTGGATTGAGATTGCATTCAAGCCATTGTCCACATCCATACTTCTACCATACTTGGGCTGGCTATAATATCGAAGACACTTTGTACAAGGCTAGGCATTACATTTTTTTCCCATAGATCGTTAAGTGTCCTATTTTCCCCTTTGATTTGTGTACAGCTTTTAACCTCTGAAGCAGTTAGGTCGGGGTCAGGGTTTCCCAGTGAACCCCACTTTTCTTTTGACTGATGCTCTACAGGATTCAAGAACCTAGACCAATTCATTGAGGGTTGGAGCAACCGTTGGTATGCACCAATCCTGCAGCGTGCACGATTCCAAAATTCCAAACACACCCAAAAACCGTATGATGTACACTATGTTTATATAGGCTTGTCCCACCCCTCGGAACTACCCCTGCTCCGTGAATCGTGTCTACTTGTACATGCTGTGGATGCTACGTCACGCATGGGGTGGGGTGGGGGGAGGGGTGGGGGAGCGTGTTAACATTCGTGTCTATTTGCTTCATGCTGTGGATGCTACGTCACGACGATGACGATGATGATGATGATGATGATGATGATGATGATGATGATGATGATGATGATGATGATGATGATGATGATGATGATGATGAATTCAGCGACAAAATTTCGTCACGGAATTTACACTTCTCGCCATACCATTTCGGGTTTTGGTAGTTCCAAGGGGTCGGACGAGGCTTTATATACATAAATAACTACGCACACATATCTAAACAATACATACACATCTGTTGAAAATGCTGTATCGACAATACTTCACACCTCGAGTTGCTAGAGTCAGACTGTGACCATTGATCTCCATGATTAATCATCATTGAACCACCAAGTTATCAACCACCCATGGTGCTTCCATGGTGGCTCCAGGGTGGTTTCGCGCCACGAGCGCATCGCCGAGGCGTCGAACAATGCGGATGCCACAGCGAATTTGATGCTGCTCAGGGCTGCCAGGGCCGCCAAGGTGCCGTCGGTGATTTTCGCGGCTGGGGATAGAACCAGAGATGGTTATGGGTCAATATTGACCAACAATAGTGGATAACCAACTATTGACCAACCAATATCATTAACAATTAATATTCACAATAATGGTCAACTAGCTGGTTAATGGTTCATCATAGGGTCTAATAAGTAACAATAGTAAGGGATATATACCAACAAAATGGGTATGGGGCAATATTGACCAACCAATAATTGGGAATAAGTTCACAACAATAGTAATGGGAAAACAATAGTTAATGATGGGGGAACCAGGGGTACAGGGGTTTGCAGCCACTGCCGTGTTGGGGATAGAAATAGTGTAACGAAAACTGCGAATTTGATGCTGCTGTTTGGGGATAGAAATTAGATGAAATTAGTGTAGTGTTGTATTTTGTTTGATCATACAATGCCGAAATTGCTTGTTGATCCGCAGATTGTTTGAGTGGGAAAGTATCAGCTGGATCCTTCAACGGCTGGGATGCATATCGGACAAAACGGGGGACTGCAACTATACACCTATGCACGGATATTTGTTTTCAGCTAGATCACCTTCCATTCAACATGGACCAATTAAAGGAGTCTCTTTGAGGTGTCAGTTCTGCGGTGTCGGGTAGCTTGCTTGCATGTGCATACGGAGATGTGTGATGCACATCTATCTAATGATCTATGCATGTATGATCTACTGTATCATATTTACAGTAATTACAGGTTTCGCGTACATCGACACTGGCAGCTGCACAAGGTGTGACAGGCTGCAAGGCTTGCATGGCATGACATGGGTCTCGCCACCTTTGGACAGGTTGGTGCTCGAGCCGGACGGCTGTCGCGTGTGTTGCGTTTCCTGCGTTTCCTGCCGTTTCTGGCTGGTGGCGACAAAAAGGATGAGAGCCAGTGCGGGTGCCCAGAAGTTCTTCAGCTTGTCATGCACCGTCCATATGACATCCATTGACATGCTGTACAAATTCACGCATTTGCAATCATTGCAGAGATTGACACATATTGTCTTGAAAGATGTGACACCCCCGCATCCGTATTGTGAAGACACCAACTTTTCAATCAGCGAACCAGCTTGGGACACGATTCAGCTGTCTCACTTTTGGTATTTCTGGATGGCTTTTTGACGCAGGAATCGGGGCCGCGCCGTTCTGATTTCTTTTTTTTCGAAGTACTTTGTCACTGGCGTCACATGGAGACACTTTTGAGTCTCACTGTTGGTCAAAAGTAGTTGCGGTATCCCTGAAAATGGTCAGCTTGAAACATCCCAATGACGTGCATCTTCAGTATATTTTCGGATGTTTGCTTGGTGCAAACACACGGTTTTGACTGTGTTGTTTTTGGGGAATGTCAGAAACGACCACGCAGATCAATGGACAGGAAGCCTGCATCTTACCCCATTTCCTAAAAATCCAGATGCACGCAAAGACACATCACTCTGGACACACTTCATTTGAGGGTGGACCGGGCGCCCAGGACTGGTATTGCCTCGATGATTTCCGGGCAATTGGCCAACCTGTCAGACATTCAGTGGACAGGGCTGGACCAGCTGTGGGATTGCAGTTACTTCTTCATATGTTGGGGATGATCCCCAACAATCATGACTATATCGCTAGATTTCATGGTTGTATACCTGTGTGTTGGGTCTTGGCTCCAAAGCTAGCGTGATTTGATGAATTGTAAGTAGAAATCAGCCGTTTGTGAGCGAACCCCCAGATTTGCTAGACAATGTCCCGGATACATGTAGGGTGGGAACCGAGCTGTTGGTTGCTTGGTTGGTCTGATGGGAGGGAGCGGTTCATACACAACCTGGATGATTGTTAGGATGATCAGAACCCATTGACGACCATGTGGCCAGGGATGGTGCCACCACAGTGGTTGTGTCTTACCGAGGGTGGCCACGCGTGTAGCTTGCCTCACCATCATCTTGGTCATGGCGCAAGCCTCAGCGGGTGAGGTGAGAGAAACCAAAGGAGCAAGGCATAGTCTTCGGAGTCGGGGGTTATCCTCAGAATAAATCGATGATATGGACCACTTTCTGTTCATATTTGTACAATTCTGTGCATCTATATTGTTTACTGGCACTTGTCCTTCTCCTTTTTGCGCAGGGTTTTTTCCCTTCTAAGAAGGTTTTCCCTGGCATACAGTGGACAGCTATCCATCAGAATGGCTAACCCTTATTCAACCACTATTGTTTACATGTAAGTTTGTATCTATATTCAAATATGTTTACTATTATTTTCATGTATTTTTACTTATTTAGTGCTTATTTCTGTATACCCATATCAATGCATATATACATATACATATATATATATATTTATAAACATATATATATATATATATACATATACATACATACATACATATATATATATTCACATATGTATGTATATATGTATATTTTATGTCTTTTTTAAGGCAACCAAATGAAGAGCGTTGCGTGCTTGCAACCGGTAGACATTTCATACCTAGTGGCCATAGCCATGAGCCTCGCAGCTGCTGAGCATGTCGCAGCGGACGCCCAGGTGATTCCGCTCTTTGACATTTGGACATTTCCACAGTCGGACCGAAGAGTTTCCGAGGGGCAGCAATGAGCCAGTTGTCTACGGATCAATGGCTTGCTCTCTAGTGATATCACCATTATCAAGTGCCTATGATTGTCAATCGGTAACCCAAAGAATGAGGTTTTTGTTGGGACAGGAGGCCGCCAGAACATGTCAATGATCCACTGTCTCTCGAATTTGGGGAAGGATTTTGGGAGAACTCTTCCAACGTTGTGGATTCCGCTGGTCCTTTCCAGCCGCTTCGCAGCGACTTTGGGCACCATGCTTGGTACTGCGCTCGCGAAGTTTCTGTGGGCCAATGGGGTCTCATAGCATTCCACAGCCATGGTTTCTAGTGGAACTGTAAGAAGCTCAGAGCATTGACTGGTGGCCAGGACTATTCCCTACAGACCTGGGTCAATCGTCTTTCGGTGAACGTTTTGGACCAGAGGTGCCTCTCGGTTCACGCCGTTGGATGTTACTTGGTGTTACTATTTTGTTTAATTTCTGACACACATTTTCGATCATCTAATATGATTCAATGTAGATGTAGCAGCATTGGTTCATTCTCATCATGCAGATTCCGGACAATATATTGCATGCAGACCAAAGAAGAACAAGTACATGTACATGGGTTCCTCATCGGACTTAGTCAATCAGAACAATCCCTGGTCAAAGTGCCTTGACGCAGATCCAGACGTTGTCCTTGTGGAGCAACGGCACCCAGAACGAACCAGTTGCAACCACGGGGCGCAGCTACAACGCATTGCCAGCAGTGACCCTCGGATCAGCCATGGGGGCCTCCAGGTATACCGATGTCATGGCCGAGCTGGATCTCATGAAGGCTCACCAGTGATCTGAGTTTCTTGCCGTTGCTGAAGTGATCGCTTATGAATTGGCTAACTAGGTGAGCAACAACCCGTGAACTTACGACTTTTTTTAATCGTTGCTTCAGCTGGTATTGTGGTGCTGTTTCGTTTTTGATTGTGAAGTTTATACCCTCAGTCCCTTAGTTATTGTTGATTGTATCCCTTGTTGTTGATTCCACTGTGCCATGATTGTTATACTCAGCGGTCTCTATAGAACATATCGAAGATCCGCAACATGGACCAGCGGCGCACATGGGATGTTGTGCACCTGCGGATCTCAGTGGGACCACAGAATTGTTGCTGTGGAGCCTGGTTGACGGCCTGGCGAAGCTGGTGCCATCAATCTGGGAAGCTGGGAATCCTGACGATTATACCCATGGCCCAAGACTTTTTGCACCATTTTTGGATATTTTTTGGGTGTACTTCCGTGTACTAGTAAACTAGATTTGACTGATTTGATTATGCGCAGCAGTGCCCAACACTCGGACAAAACAAGCAACAAACATATAGTAAAATATTGTTTTCTAGATGACTGCAATGCGACTCTTGTAACAATATAATCACCATCCACTCACCATGACTTGTTGCTTCTTTTCACTGCTATCCCATTATAGCCCCACCTGAGCTACAGACTTTCCAAACGTCACCAGGACTTCTATGCCCGGCATGTCCGGCACTGAGACGTTGCCAGGGAGGGGTGATCTGCGAGCGGGTTCTGGCAACGACCACCTGGCAATTGCACCCCAAAACAGGTTGACCAATGGTGTAGATGTTGTATAACCCATTTGTTTTAAACAATGTAGGCGACTGAACAAATTTTGACACCAAACAATAGCTTTCTTGAGGGCTCAACCACCCAGTGGAATGTTGGCATTTCCAAGCTATTCGCAAAACCGTTGAGCATGATCGAGTGGCAATGGCACTGCGCAACTGACCAACTGACAATCCTAGTATTAAGCAGTCAACTGCAAATGGGGTTGGTCCATATGTCATAGAGCATTTCCAGTGATGGTTTCCCGGCCCGAAAAATGGATAGACAACCTCACATATGTGTCTTGAGTCAAAATCATTCCTGGCTTTTGGATAATGGTCCCTGCCTGGAAATGTTTCTTTGGCGACACTACAAAGAGTCTGATGATACCTTGCATTCAGCGTTGCAATCATGACAGTGGTGGACAAAAACCGGCCACTGTGCGAGCGAAACATGCCTTCAAGACACAATTTGCAGTCTGAAACATAGGTGCGACACATGCCTCCTGGTTCAACATGCTTGGTGGGCCCCTGTTTTGGGAGCCAAACAGCTTCACGGACTCATAGACAGACAGTTGGATGATGGGAGACAGAAACAGACAGATCGGCGGATAGGTAATTAGATGGGTCAAAGCTGGACAGAAAGAGAGAAGAAGAAGATTCATAGATACAGTAAGTGGGAGGGTAGATAGACGGATAGGTAGGCAGATGAGACAGACAGATTAATGTAACAATACATGGATGCACAGACACATAGATGAGTAGATAGTTAGGAACTAGATCGATAAACAGAGGGGCAGACAGACAGACAGACTTGTAGGTGGATAGACAGACACACAGGTCAGGTGAAACAATGATTCTAGGCAGCATGTGTTGCTTCGGACGTGGCTGCACCAGCAGCAATGACATTATACATGGCACAATGACCCGTTGTTAATCAGGGCAGCCTTTTGTACCTCCAGGGGCTCTACAGAGAGGAACCTTGCCGTGATTTCACTGTTAAAAACAACATTTCTGTTGGAGTATTTGTTGGTTATCCATCTCTGTTGCTTATCATTGGCGAGTGAACTATATTACCCCCGACATGTCTTTGGTCATTCAGCTATCAGTAACCGTCGTCAAGTATTCTGCTCAGCAAACACTACTGATGACCAACTGATGGTGGAAACAATTGGACCAACAGTTGGTTCAGATGACTGGCTATTGATCAGCAGTAGCCATTGGTGTACCCCCAAAACTAGCTTATGTTAGTAGTTTTCCCAGTAATAACGGCTGGTTAGTAGTTTTCCCTAGTAAAAACCAGCCAATAGTTCTGCCCCTTATAGTAACAACGGTTACCTCAATGGCTGGTTTGCCATTGGAAGCCACTGATGAACCAACCGCTTCGCGCTTCTCTTGGACGTCCTAGGACTATGGTCCCTTTTCCGCGTGCATTGGCGTGGAATCTACGGACGCGGAAGGTGGGGCCCTGCCCAACCTGGACCGCAGTGATGCCAAAAAATGGTAGCTGCAGCTATGATGCTTGATGGGGAACAGTGGTTATGGCTATGGTGCACCATCTAAAGTATGCATCAGGCATCGGCCCGATTGATCCCACAACGCAGGTGATCCAAACTGTTCCATACCCATGGATCACCGCAGATTTATCCATACCTCACTATTGAGCCGTAGACGCCACAGACATGTGATGATCTTGATGCGTTGTGAATAATGATCCGGAACGGTGAATAAGAGAGCAGTTCATAATCGTAATGATGGTTCAGAAAGGTCGACAACAGCCAATACTAATAGGCTTGTGGTAGGTGGTCGTATAGTTAATAATGGATGCGTTCAGAACGAATAGGTTTGTGGTCGGTGGTCGTATGGTTAATAATGGATGCGTTCAGAACCAACAACAATAGAAACATACCAACCAAATGGGTACATTCAATAGAAACTTACCAACCAAATGGGTACATTCAATAGAAACTTACCAACCAAACGGGTACATTCAATAGAAACTTACCAACCAAACGGGTACATTCAATAGAAACTTACCAACCAAACGGGTACAATCCACCCAATGGTGGGTAGAAACCTACCAACCAATGGTGGTAGTCCTCAGCCGCGACGGCGAGTCGAGCGCCAGGACTGAAGGACTTCACCTGCACCACGGACAGCACTGGCATCGCTGGACAGGTGGCCTCCTGGGAGTCTGGGAGATCAGGCGCGAACCGCTGCGGGTCGCGCTGCGGGTCGCGCCGGTCCACCGCTCGCATCAGCGGTCATGGGAGGTTTCACCAGCATCAAGCAGCATCAAGCAGCAACCACCATGGGATGTTTCACCATCATGGGATGTTTCACCATGATCAGCTGGGATGTTTCAAGCAGCAGCATGGGATGTTTCATCGCCTCTGCAGTTTTATCCAACAATGCGCTGGTGGTAGATGAAACATCCCATGGTGGTACGTGCATTGGTGAATTTTTTTACTGCCAAGTCAAAAGTCGATTCACCAATGCACTGTAGTAGTTTTATCCAACATGGTACAGGCGACGTTTCAGAACTTAGTGATAATCGACATGTTTTCTCTTCACAAAAAAGATACAGTGGTTGTGCCAGCGACACAGAACGGAGAGCGTTTTCATGAATTGCAGAAACCAGCTATCAACTGCTATTGCTGGTGATCAATCATTAAGAACTATTCCTCATCAACAACCAGCAATAGATTAAAACACAAACTAATGAATGTTTTTTGGCCCAAACCATTCTCAACCATCACTTGCCTTCCTTTTTCATGGCTCACGATCTTCGGTAAGGGACGTGATCCACCTGCTGTTGATGTAAGTCACTGTGAACTGATAGGGTTGTTCAGGTTGTTCATCAAGGCTCACAACTATGTGAGGCTCTCGCTTGTGAGCCATGTATGCTGGAAAATTACTGTTTGCCATGCATAGGTTGTCAGACTATGTTTAACTTCTGACAGGAAATGATAATTTCTCGACAAGCTTTCTGGATAGTTGACAAGAGCGGTTTTTATGCTTGACAGTCAATGCACTCCTGGAGCAACAAGGTGGTTTCTATACGTACCATCTCTACATTGACTATGGGATTTCCCTCAACTTCGCGGTGCTTTGTGCATCGTGCGGCACATGATTCGATTTTTGAATTCTTCAAAACCATCATTGCGCTTCTTTTTCTTTTTTGGGAGACATGTTTTTAGGCTTGGGTTGCAGTCCAGCAATCACTCTTGCAGCACGTTTCCGATGTAAAGGAGTACATCTAGGTGGCGTCCCAACCATGTCATTGAATGTTTTCGGGTCATTCGGATTAACTTTGTGAAGCATCATTTTCCCCTCCGGGAACGGAATGTCCGGGATAGCAAGGCACAATTTTGTCAGGACTTCAACACACCTTATGCGGTCGATACAGCCTTTCTCCCGCCAGCACCTCCGCGAATGTCTTCGGTGTTGCTGGTGTTCAATCAGAACTTCCAGGCACGGAGATGCAAGTCCAAGGGCGAAAAAGGTGAGGGAAAACATCACCAAACAGAAAATGGTGAATAGTTATCAATACTTTGTGTTGAAACATCCCTCACTATGCAGTAGTTGTTTAACCATTATCACCAGTGAGGGAAATCACCAACAGAACATATATTGTTTAGATAATGATATCACAAGGCGGGCCTTGGCTACCATCCTTTCAACTGCGAGGCATCAATCATTTTGACCAGTTGGTTTGCCCACTTGAAAAGAAAATGCAACAAGAATCGTCATGTTGATTTCTGTTTGGTCCATGGCAAAATTACCAATGGGTATTTAAAAAGCATATGGAATATGAAGAGGTGATCTTCGAATATGGGTGTTTCTCAAAATAGGGGAGCCTCCAAATCATCCAACAATCGTCATTTTTAGCAATAAACCAACCATAAAATTGGGGATTCCCTATCGCTTGAGAAACCACCATGTAGTAGTTGTTTAACCATAAGTTTGTTGGTGATTTTCCCTTCTTAATCCCTACTATTGACCAATTATCGGTGGTAGCGAAGTACCATGGACTATTGACGAGAGGCCTTGACATGGTTTGTTGGCAAGCAACAAATGGGTATTTCTCAAAATAGGGGTACCCCCAAATCATCCAATGTCAGTCATTTATGGTAATGAACTAACCATTTTTTGGGCCCCCTATTTGAGAACCCCCCAAATGTTGCATCGCAAGAAACTTGAGTTGCCCTTAAGCCGCTTCTACGGAGATCAGTTTGGGAGGGCCACTTCACTGGAGATACAACCACTCTGGCCTGAGTTCGCAAGGCATCAATGGATTGGTGAAGTTTGACCCCCAAAAAATTCAACATGATACGTGTCATGATTTGGAGTGCAAATTGGGATGATTGTTTGTTGGAATGACATCCCACATCTGAAACCCGTTTCATTGGGGAAAAAACTCTTCTTGTTTGGCCGTGTGTGGGGGCTCAGTTGCGCTGTTTCTTCTTTTGAAAACTGCCACAAAACTGATGCCGAACATCTGTGAATCACTGAGGTCAAGATGAACATGCATGTGCCAAAACAAGTGGAGGCTTGGAAACGGCTGCGGCTTGGTAGGGTTCAGTGCGACTCACTGCAGCGGATGATCTACTGGGAAAATACGACATTTCTGGTTTGGCACCTTGCAAGAGGCGATCTGGATGTAAACAGACACAGAACCGACCTGTCATGTGACTTGCCGCTATCGCTTACAACTTCAGAACTTTTCCATTAAAGTAGTTTTGTACACCAATGCAGTTACACCTCGCTGCCTTGGATACAGAAGCGATACAGAAGCGATGGAAATTGCTGTGTCCTCGGAACTTAGCAATGAATATCATCCAAGATGGGGAGCACACGAAGACCTGCGTGGACCTCGAACCAACCTCCTGTTGAACTCGCAGGAGTTTTCAATGCAAAGACAGCTAGGGTATTTTTGGGGCTTTCAAGTGTGAGAAAGTAATGGTGGTTTCTTACAATAGGGGACCCCAAAGATGGTTGGTTTATCATTAAACAATGATTACTAAAGGATGATTTGGGGGTACCCTATTTTGAGAAGCCACCATATAGATGACTCCTATACCTACCAGTACTGTAGCTCCTAGTACCTGCTATTGACTAAACAAAAATCAGCCATATCCAACTCCGGAACATTGAGATGTTTGCGCTTTTGCTCGGCATCGTCCCAGGCTGGCTTCAGCATGGGCACCATGCTCTTTATCATCCTTATCATGGCAACCTGGTGGCAACAGATTCTTTTCTGGTGCACTCCGATTATAAAGAATAAATGCGGGTCGTCAACAGATTGGACACCCTGGAAACCCATGAGTTCCCTGGTAAAACTGTTGGCTTTGCGGGTGGTTGGTGGGTACCACAATTTCTGCACACGTGCAGCGTTGGAAACCTCTGAATCTGTAGATGCTTTGCTAGTAACATGATAGATTTCGACTGCAATGTGCAATTAGCCCATGGCTAGTGTTCAGCCGGAGGCGAGCATTTTATTTGGATTGGCCAACATTGGCAAAACGAACGCGTTGGGATGGACACTCCCAGAAAATGACATCCTTGTTACCCTACAGGAAGTTGTACGGTTGCACCTGCCACTATAGCTGATTGATGCATGGAGTGTTTTCCAACAATTCACACCTGAATTTGGACTCACAACTTTTGCTCTCATGATTTGGAACAAAAGCATGGAAGGCAACACTGTAGCCTCTCATGATTGATATTAATTTTGGGTAAATCTCATTATCACCAACAAAAATCACGGTGAAGCAACAGCTACTGCTTTATCATGCTTGATCGTTTCAACTTCAAACCAAGACATCCCATGCTTAACAACCAGTTGGTCATAGAAATCTCAAGTGGATAAACCAATGAAAACTCCTACGTTTCGCAACCAGTTGGTCATAGAAATCCAGCCATCCAAACAATCCAAAACAATGAAATCCCATGGTTCCCAACCAGCTGGTCATAGAAATCCATCCATCCATCATTGAACCAACCAATCCATGGCCATCCATGGCCATCCATGGCCCCATCATCGGTCACCCATGGCCGTGGGCCCCGTGATGCCCTGAGGTCTTCTGCGGCTTAGCTCTGTCCAGTGTGGTGACCGATCTGGCGGTGCCTTGGCAGCTGGGAAAACAGCTGGCCTTGGCAGTAAGGATATGTTGTATAAATAGTATGATGAATAGATGTTATTGTATATTGTGTAGAAATATATGTATATATAAAACATATATACATATATATAAAACATATATATATATATATACATATTTGTATCATAAATGGTAAATAATATTCTGAATAGTAAGCAGAGATGTTATTGTATATAGCTGTCGGCTAATTATGTTGTGTAGATAGTGAAGTTAACACAGGATTAATAACAAGGAGGTTTATTGCTTGGGGGGGTCCATTTTAATGGAAAACCTAGGTTTTTAGGGGACCCTATTAATCAACCAGGGGTTTATCAATCCAGGATTGGCATGATACGCATTTAACGGAGATGTTGTTGAATATTTTGTATGTATATATATTTGCCAATATAAATATAAATATATATATATATATATATGTATATATCGATATATATATATATATGTATATATCTATATGTATATATCTATATGTATATATTATAGATAGACACTGGATAGAATTTTTGCTAATCTATTGTATAGTTATATGATTATATGTGTATGTGTTTGTATCACATATTCTGTATGTATGGATGTAGCACAATGCAATGTACTGTTGTGTAGGGTAGTGTGTGTAGGTATATGTCAAATATGGTTGGGCAAACACATCTAGAGATGTTGGGCAGCCCCAAAATCATTGGTTTCAAACCTGACGGAAACCTTGTCTAGACGGCAACTGGATACCCATTGGTGGACTGTTCTGCGCGTCTCCAATTCTGCACGTCTTTAAATGCGTGTAGATGTAAACACGCACAAGGCAACCAACTACGGGTTTCCAGATATCACCAAGCTTTCTCACCTTCATAGAAATTACATGAAACTACTATATATCAACATGTTCATCGGACTGAATCCAAACTTTCTGGTTTCGCACTCAGATTTTTATCCTGTACAACCTGGGACCTGGTGTGTCATTGCAGCAGCGCTGATATTTCTTCCAGCCACCTCAATCCACTTGTTGCAAGTACCGCATCATGGAAAATCGAGATCATTAACAAAGTATGTTCATATATCAACTTGATCATTATTCTCCGCTCATAAGCATGGTAATTCATCTGATTTTACTATCACTACCATTCACAGCACATTGCCAAGCCATGACATGCCATGACGACGACTGTTGGATCTCCCCGTCGTACCTGGTGACCACCACCATGGTGACCACCACCTGGTGACCACCGCCATGGTGACCCCCAGGGGGACCCGGTGGCGTCCCAGGTCCGGCCTTTGGAGCGCATGCTGGGCACCGTGCGGAAGATCGCGTCGACGGTCTTCAAGTTCAGCGCCGAGGCGTGGCAGCGGGGCAGGGGGCCATGGCTGCGCGAAGATGTGGATCCAGTGGTGACGGGGCAACGTGTGGTGGTTCCTCCATGGGTTTTTTCGATGGTTAACCATGGCTAATGATGGGGACTAGGGGATACTCAACAAGATTTCTATGGTTTTCTATGGTTTTATTGTGGATTAGAATGGTTCAGAATAGGGATTACAAGTGGGGATAATCACCGACAAGAATGGTTAAACAACTACTATATGATGGTTTCTCAAGCCATAGGGAACCCTCAAATTTATGGTTGGTTTATTGCTACAAAAAAGTTGACAGTGGATGATTTGGGGGGGTCACCTATTTTGAGAAACCATGGTATGTGGCACTGCCATTGCAGTGGTACAGATGTGTATATCATGGGTGCAAACAAGGCCAACCGTTCAAGTGTGTTAGTGGGGATAAAGACACCTCAAGCATGTTGTCACTGGGCATGAAACCACTTTTTTTGGCGGGGGGTTTCGTTATTGGAGAACCCTTGGGAGAACAAATAGGGTTGATACAGTGTTTTATGGCAGAGTATACCGGGGTAGCCATGTGGGGATGTAGCGGTTGCAGATTAACACATACAACCATGAACACAGAATCATGTCCATATCAAAGTTATGGTCCTACTGGCACACCCTGATACAGACATTTGTGAGAAACGTCATGGATTTCTCCGACTGTTCTAGCTATTTACCAGCTATTTACCAGCAGTCACCATCATCAACCAGCTACAGTCTATCCGAGGATCCCAAAGCACAAAACCAGTAGAGGGCATGGCTCTAGCCACCGGTGGATAAAGATGATACAACCAGTGGAACACCACCAGGATCTGCTGGATGTTGCTGATCGTTGCTGACTGTTCATTTCTTTGCTGCAATCCTTGTTTGAACAGTCAGCAACAGACCTGGTGGTGTTCCACTGCCTGCTTTCCCCAAGGAATCCTTTTTTGAAGACTGGAAACTTGCGAAAAAAATGTGAGGAAAGCACTGGAAACCCAGCAGGAAGACGTGACGTCTCCAGGATTCACCCGTTGTTTTCACGTCCCAAGAGAAGATCTGTGGTCCCTTTCAGGGCTCCCGGCCCCTGGGGCGAGGCTTCAAGGCTTCCCAGCTGGGATTGTCACATAGGAACCCATGGGAACCCTTAAGAAATCTTAAGAAGCATAGGATGCCGTTAACTGAACACTTTTCCTTGAGTTCAGCATGGGCAAAGCATGACTTAAATGGCGATCAATCGTGGAGCATTTGTTCTGGTCACCAATTTGGATATCTGGGAAAGCCGATCTGCTGCAAACACGAAGGATATCATGTCCCTACCCTCCGATCTCTGTGCAGGATAATCATATCATGTCACTGCTATGGGCGGCGTCGGTCCCACTGATTTTGGTTGGACGATTCAGGTGGCTGCAGAACAGAACGACGAAGAGGTCTGGGTGCCAGGAGCAACATGATTGACGAAGAAATGGGGAAACATATGGATAGGTTGACACCGACATGGTATCTTAATCATTCATGGTACTAGTGACCTATACTAATGACCATAAGGTTTCTTAATGATACCATCATCTTAATCATTGAGGTTGGCAACCAAACCAGATCAAAAGATTGGTTTAAAGATTCTGCACACGTCTGGTTGCCATGTGTGCAAAATGCGCCTTCGGACAATATACTTTATTGTGTCAATCTACATCAGTTGGTTGTTTGGATCAATGCATATGTCTATGTATGTATCTATCTATCTATCTACCTACCTATCGAGCTATCTATCTATCTATCTACCTATGACAATGTTTGTGTATCTCTCTGTGTCCGACTCCAGCCAAAAAGGTGGATCAGGCACGCCCACATCTGTTCCATCCCTCAGATACCAAAGTCAAGGTGATCCGAACAGTTCCATAGCCACCAATCACTGCAATACGGTCCATGCCCCATACGTCTTGCGGGAAACAAGGCGTGTTCATTTTCTACATACATACTGCGTCTATGCATAAACACATAGATGCATGCATAAATTACCTAAACCTATAAGCAGAAAGACGCATAGAGGTATATATATAGATCCATCATGATACATCGATACTACACACATATAGATCTGCATCTATGTGTGCGGAGTTGCAGATCTACCATGTCATCCAACACAGCTCCTAAGGTCACAGACATTGATAGCTCGAATGAGATGAAACTCTTGGAGAAGGCCAGGGACCGGCGACGGAGGTGTCCCCGCTTTGGTTGGTCACTGGGGCCTTGTGGCACCAACTGGTGGGCTGGGGACCAACACAACGAACCTGCTGGGGGAAGACTATGCAGACATGGCGGTTTCTCCGAATGGGGGGCCCCCCAAATGGTTGGTTTATTACTATGAATGGTCAATGATGAATGATTTGGGGGGTCCCCTATTTCGAGAAACACCAGTATACAGGCTATGAATTTGCGGAAATGGGAACAGCGATTCATATCCATGATCGAACAGTCTTGTATGTCAGTGTTTGTGTTGGTCATGTTGTTGTGGGGGATGATTGAACCACTCACGACTTGCGAAGCAATCCGTGAAGCAAACAGAAGCCGGCAGCAGCGGCAGGTTTTGCTTAAGCAGTACTGCCAGGTGAACTGGTTCTCAATTAGACATAGGTTTCTGAACCCACAGATTTGTTCTTTGAATTGCCAAACAGTGACATAACCTATAGGGCTGCAGGTCAATACCTTGTACCCCTGAACATCGAGTAAATGACCAAACGAGTCTTTGTTGGGATGCTGGCCTACCCTTTTTTTGGATGATTGCCATTGACCCATAGCCGTAGCCACATTACTATGCTCCTTTGTGAAACTGCCCGGGCTTGTTGAGCCTGATGAACCTACCTCATGAGTTCATCTTTCATTCTCAGAATCAATTGACCATCAATATCAACCATCAATAAACCACTCTTCTTCGTCACTATCAACCATCATCAACCATCATCAACCAACATCAACCATCATCAACCATTGTCAACCACTATCAACCACTATCTACCATCATTTGTCGGCCACTCTGACAACTACGAAGCATCATGTCAGCCATCCATTCACCACTAGCCATCCATCATGAAGTCAGTCTCCAGGTGGTGCAGAAGCTGGCGATCATTGCGGATCTGCAAACGGCACGTGCGGTGCCGGACGAGACTGAGGAACCGGGATGGCGGGTGTGGCGTGGCAGTGACGTTGTGCTGGTGCAGCCGTCTACCACCACAGGTTTTCAGAGCTGGGGGGGTTGTTGACGGGGATCTCCCATTACCAGTCATCAGCTGAGAAAAACAGCCCAATATAGTGGGAAACGAATCATAAAACAATCATGTGCATTAGTACTATGGGAAAGAATATCAGATGAGGAAACATGATTTGTTAGATGATTCTACAAGGAACATGGTAGACGGTGCAGATATTCTTCAATGTTTTCACGGCTGTAGTCATGCGGTCATCCGGGGATAAAGGACCGGGTTTCGCAATCTGCAGTGCCCAAATGAACGAACTGGTGGGGATTCCTAGAAATTTGTAACTACATGTTACATGATGGTAGTTCCGCTCAAGGATGGCAATTCGTTTTACCACACACACACACACAAAACCACATGATAAAGGATGTTTTCACATGTTAAGCTTCAATCAATTCTCTGCAAGGACGTGGATTCGCTCCAGGGCTGCTAAATCTTCCCTGCCTAACAAAGCAGCCTTTCCAACCCAAGTGGAAGTCAAGTTCCCAGGCACAACGATGACACTTGCCACACGTGATCCACTTTGACTGGTTTGGTTTGTGGCACACTATGGGGGCTGTATGGGGCTGTATGGGGCTGTATTATATAGCGTACAGATGTATGAATGGAACCGACAATTGGAACCTGTGCATCTCTCAAATTGTAGAAATCTTTTGTCATGTGCACATTCTCAATAAGATGATCAGTGTTTCGAGGTTTTGGTGGATGATTGATATGGTCGCAAATGGATGACGTTGAACTTCAGCGCTTTCGCAAAAAGTAGCCTGACCATCACAACTCCCCAACAAGTTGCATATGCTGAGTCAAATCACGGCGTGTTTCTAGGACATGCGAGATGAAGATCTGGGAATTCTCAGCATGATGCATGGTGCCAACATCACCAAGAGCAAGGCGGCCGTTGCGTTCCGCACCAGTTTGGGGACAGGGTATTTGAAGACAGGTTGATCAAATCATGCAGCTTTTTTTTGTGCGTGCAAAAAAGATCAGGTTGATCAGATTCCGCTTTTCTGCTGTAAATCATTAGTTTCAGATCTAATTCAAGTTTCAATGTCGTGGAAGATCATTTGTTGCAGTCGATACAGGAACCATAATTAATTCCTGGTCATATCCCGAGCTTAATTGACATAGTTGATAAATTGCGGTTGCCATTTTCGTTTGTGGTTGTCGGTTGTCAGTGCCCCTTTTCTGAAGAGAAGGCATAAGTTTTGGCCTTATACACAACCAGTTTGCCATCTTCGATTTCTCCAAGAGCAGAGGTTGACATGATGTCTCAATTTCTCTTCACATGCAGCATAAATGAACCGTTTACTTGAAGCATGTCGAAACCACTTTGGGGCTGGCGGCCTGTGTTTTTTCTTCCTTTGCAATCAGCATCTCAAAAATTCGAACAAAAATTTGCAAATGACTTCGAGTGCTGCCACTGCAAAGATTTGATGAGTCTTGACACTTGACGTAAAATGACATGATGTACATATATATATATATATATATGTATATATGTGCACGCATACACGTATATAGATATGTGCAGGCGGGCGTGCAATACCAACAGGACTACGTGCAATGCCAAGCTGTCCAATTAATTAGAAACATTGTATATATATATATATTTATACAAAGGCATAGAAAGTGAATATATATATATATATATATACGGCCAATTCCTAGGC
>VSDK01012929.1:90360-133093 GCA_009767595.1 Symbiodinium kawagutii | reverse complement strand
ATTGGTTGACATGATGAACCAACCAGTGATTGATATGATGGGCCTTCGGCCCATCATATCAATCACTTGCAATGCCGGGGCAAAGCCCCGGCATTGCGCGTATATATATATATATGTAGATTTATATACATACGCTATATATTATTTATAAATACAAATATATGTATATATATATATATATAGATATATATGTATCTACATAGATTTGTACACATCCTTAAGTCCATCCCCGAATCACTCCACGTTGAGAAGCGCTTGACCATCCCAATGCGCGGTGGCGCGGCCGCGGTGCTCAGGGCCGGCAAACTCGCCGACCTTCACAAACCATGCAGAGGAAAAAGGTCTGGGAGCCCCAGCGGGCGGTGTTTCGTGGCGGATGTGAACAGGGTCTATGATGGTCTATGTCAGGGTGTTTCTCAAGCCATAGGGAACCCTAAAAATGGTTGGTTCATCACTATAAATCCCTAAAAATGGTTGGTTTAATGCTATAATTTATTAGTAGGGGATGATTTGGGGGGTCCCCTATGACTTGAGAAACCACCATGTATGTCAATGTTGTATTCGGTTTGGTATCGAATTCTTTGGACATATCGAGCGCATGTGCAATGCTGAAAAATAAAGCTTCATATTGAAGCACTTCTTTTGTATATACCTACATATATATACATATATATTCTAATATATTCATATGTTAAACCTCGCGAACAAGTGTACTGTCCAGCAAGACTCGCCAATTCTGGTAGAAGTGATCCTGACATACGTCCAGGTTCACAACCATAGAGTACCAGTTTGGGGACCTACAGCAGATCCTCAGTTTAGGAGCTTCGGTTTTTTCATCCAAACATGATGTTTTTGGGGAAACCAGTCATTTGAGGGGTGCCCATTTTTGAAAACATCCCCAGTTGTGATGTTTGGCCAAGGTTTTTTTTTCCCCAGACGTGGACGCGGTAGATATCTGCAAGATGGGTAGTCGTAGACATTCCAAACTGTTGGGCCAGTACTTTGTTCATTTGTGGACCTGAGAGGAAGGGGGACTTTCAACCCACAGCCAGATGGCTGTTCACTGTCACTGTCATTCCGGGATAAACTTGGGCGACATGGTAGTCTAGACATTAGGGTCCTCACTCACCCCAGTGTCAGGTCAACTTCATTTGATGGCCCACTGTCGCTCCACAATCAAAACGCATCCCAAATATGTTTCTCAATTTTGTCAGTGCAGAGTGAGACCTGAACCGCACGACTATCAATCACTCAAATTGTGAAGAGCTGTATAGTCTGACATGCAAGACCAAAAAAAGTCCACTACTGCTTCGTCCGCATTAGCCAAATGCAAACATTTGGCGCTATCCGTATCTATACACATGTCATTAAAGATATGATCTACTGCATATGTGCACCTCACCTAATATCTACAAGTATATTACACTTAAATGACAGGTGTATACATATTCTATATGAGGTTGTGTAAAAACCCCGTTCAATTAGATTTAGTAAGGACATGCTTCACTTTTCCAAGCTGGCTTCCATTCACTGTAAAACGATAAGGAATAAAAAAAACGATAACAATCACAACCTGGGTTGAATTATGCCAGCAGCTTTTCAGATGTTTGGAGCATATGGGTCCAAACCGATAACAAAACGATAACAAAAACGATAAGGAAATCTTTTCCAAATTAGACTTTCCACATCAGTCCCTATTCGTATGAATTCTACTGGCTCTCCGCAGTGTCACCGCTATTATTGTTCAGCAGTGGGAAGGATCGGAAAAGCCTAATGTATAGCGCGTAGACTTTTATTGGCAGGGCGCGGTGTTTCTTGCGTTTCTGTTGAAAGGGTGGCCTGTTGCCATGTTGCGTGTACGTTGTATTGTAAAACGATAAGGAATAAAAAAAAACGATAAGGCAAAAAGGACGTCATTAGATTTATAGCGGGGTTTTCTCACTCCCTCATATGTTACCACATATATATATATATATATAAATAGATACCTGCTTTATTTATATAGATAGATAGATAGATAGATAGATAGATACATCAATAGATAGATAGATAGATAGATAGATAGATAGATAGATAGATAGATAGA
Source organism: Symbiodinium kawagutii (assembly GCA_009767595.1). Taxonomy (NCBI): domain Eukaryota; class Dinophyceae; order Suessiales; family Symbiodiniaceae; genus Symbiodinium; species Symbiodinium kawagutii. The sequence goes on along the minus strand of VSDK01012929.1, from coordinate 131,007 downwards.
TCAATAGATAGATCAATCGATAGATCAACAGATAGATAGATAGATAGATAGATAGATCAATAGATGGATCAATAGATAGATCAATAGATAGATCAATAGATAGATCAATAGATAGATAGATAGATAGATAGATAGATAGATCAATAGATAGATCAATAGATAGATCAACAGATAGATAGATAGATAGATAGATAGATAGATAGATAGATCAATAGATGGATCAATAGATAGATCAATAGATAGATCAATAGATAGATCAATAGATAGATAGATAGATAGATAGATAGATAGATAGATAGATAGATAGATAGATAGATCAATAGATAGATAGATAGATAGATCAATAGATAGATAGATAGATAGATAGATCAATAGATAGATAGATAGATAGATAGATAGATAGATAGATAGATAGATCAATAGATAGATAGATAGATAGATAGATAGATAGATAGATCAATAGATAGATAGATAGATAGATAGATCAATAGATAGATCAATAGATAGATAGATAGATAGATAGATAGATAGATAGATAGATAGATAGATAGATGCATCTCTCCTTCTCAAGCTCGCTTCAGCACCACCTTCGCAACGCACGCAAAGCGCTGAGGCCGTGGGGGTTCCCTCAGTGCGCCTGGAAGATTTCGGAGTGTCCCAGGAGGTGCGCGGGAACTTGGTGTGGTTATTAGTGGTGAAGTGGGTGGTTATAGTGGTTACAGTTGGTTATACTTGTTGGTTATACTGATGGTTATGGGTGATTATGGTGGTTATGGTTGATGGTTATAGTTGGTTATACTTGTTGGTGGTTATGGTTGGTGATTGTACTGGGTATTAGTGGTGGAATAGGTGGTGGTTATTGGTGGTTATGGGTTTTATTATGGTTATTCCAAGAAGTCATTGGTTTTGATGTTTGTTACAAGTAGTTCTGAGTCATCATTGTGGTTTTGTCGTGAGTGTTCTGGTTCTTATGCTTAGTGGTTCTTATTTGTAGATTCCACATTGATTCTTAATGGCTCTCGATCATCATTCTCCCACCCTTCTGCAAGGGGAGGCTGGCGTTTCTAGATTCTGGATGCAGCTGCCATTGACTTTGTGGTTCCAAGAGGTTTGGCAACCCCAACAGTCACTGGCTTGGGCGGTTGGGTATGCGTTCATGTATACACGTGTGCAATGTATGCAATAGAGCTATATGATTACAAGCACATCGCAAAGTAGTCGAATGGTAAAGATCTTTAAAGCCCAAAGTCATAGACTTTGTCCCCAAATTGAAAAACGTCAATAGATCTGGAGACAGTCATTTTGAGGAGGAATCACCCATCCGAGTTGCCACACTGTCAAGCACAAGCCAAAGAGCAGTAAATGCCACGGTGCCCGGCGCCAGATTTTTAATTCCTGGTCGTTCAATTCTTTGAACCTCTCCAAGTCGGGCGTCCCAGTGCGAGGGCAGGGACGCAACTGCCAGCATGGCCATCAAAAAGTATGGATCCCAAAAAGCATGGGAAAGACCTCGCCAGTTCCACAACGGAGCAGCTCTTGTTCTGATTGTTAGCCATTCATGAGCCATAGTTTGTCATAAATAGTTGGTCAATTGACAACAGAAAGCTGGTGAAAGCTGGAGCTCAGCCAAGGAACCAACGCATCAATTTGGCGGTCTACACCGTCTGCAAGTTCCACGAAGATGGTGAAGGCTTTGTCAACACGGGAGATGAGGCGCCACCGGAATCGGAATCATCTCCGGTGGCCTCGGGGTAGTACCGTGCCTCGTGTTTGACGTACAACGCACCGTATGCACGGAATATACCACACGGGTTCGAAGATCGCAGAGGTGCAAACACACACACATACATGTACACAATATGAATAAATACATGGAATCATAGAATGACATAGTATATAGATGTATATATAGTATACAGTACAGATTGATAAAGTAGGTAGATATATATATATATATATAGGATTCCATATTATATAACAGTAACATGGCACCATTTTGAGAGCTTGTGCCGAAAATCGCAATGGTTGAGACCCAGGTGGCGATGTTCCAACGCTTCGCCACGGCAGTGGAGAAGGAGTACCTGTGGGCGCGCCCAGGGCGCTGTCGAGGATCCAAAGCTTGGTTGATGGGTAGGTCATCGGGGCTTGGTGATTGGCCGAGGGCTGTTCAGCCAGGGCGCTTGGCTGGTGGCCATGAAGAGACCAATCGAATCTTCAATAGAATCCATGGAAATAGATTGGAATCCATTGGAAATAGATAGGAAGATCATGAAGAGACCAATAGAATCCATAGAAATAGATTGGAATAGGAAGGTTCAAGAGAACTCAGCCATCATGACCATTAACACCTCTTCTTGCGACCGATGACAACCTCAAAGGGGCCCAGGCCACTTTGAGGGGATTTCACCAGTAGAGTCTGCGCAACTGCTCTTACTGCTTTTGGTCACTCCCTTCCACACCCAACGGGTTCCCAGAATCAGGGGATGTTTGGGCTTAGCCTGTAGGCTGAGCTCCTTCAGCCTTGCATTCTTTTTGGGCAGTGGTTGTTGATTATTGATGGGGCCCGAGATTTCTTTGGATCACATGGTGGTTTCTCAAAATTGGGACCCCAAAAATGCTTGGTATATTACTAGAAATGGTTGAGCCGGATGACTTGGATAACTTGGGGGGTCCTCTGTGGCTTGAGAATCACACTGTCAGGGTCCATCACTGCAACCAAGGCCGGTGCCCTTTCACAGCTTCGCTCATGCAGTGGATGTGCTCCATGGTGTGTCGGGAGTCCTTGGAGTTCTCGGGGATGGGCTATGGCAGTGAATCCTTCTGGTCCATGTTAATTCATGTTGGTTTCTGATTAGTGTAACCCCCCCTAAAGTAATGAACATAGATGAAAAAAACAGGTAGATACTAATCAGAAACCAACATTAAGCTGCTTAGCAGAATGAAATAGAACGGAGATGGTCATCCAATTGGTTTTCTTGGATATTTTCACGGCTTTGGTTGTCATTCTTCACGTATAGCGCACAGTTTTCAAGTGCGACAACCAGTGCTATAGCGATAGCGGCATTCTGTGCCCAACATGGTACATGGTGAAGACCAACAACTGCGAAAAGGGGTTCCTACTGTTGAGCGAAAAATTGTGCGAGGCCTGATGCTGGACATGACGTGGTAAGCCCCAAACTGGTTCTGGAGTCCATGAACTGGCCCTAGATAGGCAAGCATCCCTGATACTCCGCCAAGGAGCATGACAGGCTACTGTAACCAGTGGTACTCTCCAATTATATCTAATTAACATAAATGGTACTTATATACCCTAGTGATAACCTGAGTCAATCAACTTGGGGGTACGCTACTGTAGCGCAAGTGTATGTCACCAGATCATGTTAGTGATATTCGCCTTCTGTATCCTTCATCATCCTTCTGCTTAGGTCCCGTGTGCTTAGATGCACCTGCTCTGGCACTTTCTTGACGGAATTGGAGGAGTTGGGGATGCCCAGCCTTTTTGCAACGATTTTTGGTCACAGCCAAGGCAAGATCACAAGTGTTTACCAAGTATTTATCGTAGTGGCGTCCAAGAACAAGTAGCCGCCATTCACAGCATGTCACAGCCCTTTTCAGTCCTTTTTGTTGATTTCGGGTGTTTCAAATGGTGATGAGAACAGTGAGAAGTGCTCAGCAATGGCTTTCCTGATAGTCACTAGTCCCTGATCGGGGCAGCACTGTGAGTCTCTTGACATCAGCGCATGGCTGCAACATTCGCTTCTTTTGTGCGCATTTCCAGGTGATTTAGATTGATATGCTGACAAGAGACTGGTGAAAGATGTGAAGATCACAAGCCGCCCCTCTGCATTTCCACACACACCCTGTGGGTGAATCATCAAGCCAGCTATCAACATCTATCAACCAGTCACCCAACCACCAAACAGTAACAAGCTGGTGATAGATGTTGATAGCTGCCTGGCCATTTGAATGCCAATTTGAAGCTGCCTGGCACCTCTCGACACTGACTGAGGTTTTCTCTTCTCGTAGCAGCGCTGGGCCATGACATTGGTCACCCCGGCGTGAACAACGGCTCCCTGGCGGCCGCCTGTGGAGGTGTTGAAACACCAGGAAGGGGAGGAAGTCTTCACAGACGATTATGGCTATGGGTCAAGCAGTTAACCAACCAACTAATGAGGGATTTCCACCAACAATACAAGGGAAAACCTTATTGGTAACCACCAACCAGATCATCAAGCAGCTATGACGGAAGCCAGTACCGGCATCTCGCTGCTGATAAGATTTTCCAGTGTTTCAATATGTTGAAAGACTGCCACGGTTGGTAGCAGGTTCCAAACGTTGTGATAATTCACAATCAGTGTGATACTGATGCCTGGTAGATGTAATTAAATTGATCTATAACCACAAGTAATGGCCATGATTGCAGTAATGTCGATATGAAATGGCAGTTAGTCTGCATGTACGAATCATCATCGAGCTGCACGGACCATGATTCGGTGTCTCATCTTGCAGTTGCAGCTCTCCCTTGTTGGGGACACAGCTCCCAGGTTTCCTTTCCGAAGTGGGTCATGAGCTGGCCATGCAGTACAACGATCGATCGCCCTTGGAGAACATGTCTTTTGGCAGCACCCAGTGATTACAATTGTTGTTGTTGTTGTTGATGTTGTTGTTGTTGTTGCTGGTGTTGTTGTTGTTGTTGTTGCTGTTGTTGTTGTTGTTGTTGTTGTTGTTGTTGTTGTTGTTGTTGTTGTTGTTGTTGTTGTTGTTGTTGTTGTTGTTGTTGTTGTTGTTGTTGTTGTTGTTGTTGTTGTTGTTGTTGTTGTTGGTGGCTGAGCGATTCAGCTGAGGCACTGCGCGAAACTTTATACTATTTGCAACAAGCCGGAGACGAACGTCCCGCGCTGAGAAGCGCGGCGTTGGTTGTATTGGTGTTGGACATGGACCAGTTAGAGTCAAGAAATCGGAATATTGATGTACATATAGATATATAATTATGATAAGTATTTGAATATCTATGTATACACATCATATACATACATACATACATACATACATACATACATACATACATACATACATACATACATACATACATAAATACATACATCCATGCATGCATGCATGCATGCATGCATGCTTGCATGCATACATACATTCATACATACATACATACATACATACATACATACATACATACATACATACATACATACATACATACATATGTATGTGTGTTCATATACATGTGTATTTATATACACACATATGTGCATTTGCATATATACATAGATATTCAGTCACGCTCGCAATATGCCTACACACATGGATAGTTTACGCTGTATACGCAGACAATATCACAACAGACCTGCCCGGTTCATATGACTCTGAAGCTGAATCCAGATCGTTGGTCATCGCAGTGATCCCCAAGTCAGTACCGGAGCAACTTCATGGAGGCTGAGCTCATGGCAGCCTGTGAAGTGGGGGTGATTCAGCAGCCATCCGTGCGGCACAAGGTCTTCTACCACTTGTCAAAGGAGCAGTACAAAGAAGTTAGGAAAAATTGCATCGAGAGCATCCTGCACACCGACATGATGGCCCACCAGGCGGCACATGCGCTGTGAAGGTTTCCTGCTTAATGGCAGAAGCAGTGTTTCCAACCCTGGGAATCCTGAGAAGATTAGCGCATTTGAGCAGCATATCTTTCAGGATAGTAGAAACCATCAACCAGTCTTTGTTGATGGTGGCTTTGGCTCCTGGCAGGCTATGGTGAAAGACTTGCAGATGATCTTCCAGATGAACACGGAGGTTTCAGGGGCTCCTTGGGGTCATCTACCGTGGGCTCCAAGACATGCCAGATCACCATGAAAGCGCTGCAGCGGATGATTCCCAGCTGTCTCTGTGAAAGATCCAAGGAACTGGGGAGCCTTGATCTATGAACAGCCATGAATTGATGCTACACTTCGTGAGATTATACTGCAGCCTTTTTTACATATGGCTGTGGGTCAAAACCTTGTACCCCTGGTTCCCCTATCATTAACCATTGTTTTCCATATAATTGGTTGGTCATTATCCCCCATGAAATTGGTTGGTTAACTGCTTGACCCAGCTCGCCATATCCCTCGTGATCCCTGATGGTTTTTTTTTGGGCCGTTGTTGAGTCCTTGAGAGCGTCACTTTGGCAGGTCTTTACAGCTGAGCCTGAGAGTCCCCTGGCCACGGGATGGAGTGTTTCTCCCACTGCGGTTGGTGGTGGTGGTTGGGGGGATGACACACACAGCTGGGCTGGGATAGGCCACTTTCGTCCCCTTGGGCAGATTTCAAGGGAGGAGAATTCACCGGAAGAATTGCCAGATGATGAGTTCACCTTTGGGTCCTTGCCATTTCTGTTTGAGGTGCGCCATGCCCTGTTGGGCCAACCTTTCCAAAACAGACATCCAACAGGATCGATAGGGCTCATTCTTTGCTTATTATTATAGAGGATGAAATACTTACATGTCACATGTTACATGTCCATATACATATTTCTGTTGAGTACATAGATGCAGCATTGGGCTGCTTGTTGAGGCGAAGCCACCGTGAGATCATTTAACGCTGAGGTGATGAAAAGGGACAACTAGTGATCAGTCCAGCAGAGGCCGAGTGGGGAGACAGGGTTGGATGGTGAAACGAGGTTGGTCCGTTGAGGCAACGTGCCTGCTTTGATGGTTTGCCCCAACTATTTCGATGTAGGTACAACCAATAAGAGCTAGCAAGAGCTGCTGGTTATAAGCAACAGCAATAGGACCACAGGAAGTGTCCCTGGCCAAGAATAGTCACTGTTGTTCACCGCTAGCACTACTCGGAATGTCTATCGACCATTTCCTCCAAAATTAGGACCCGCCCAAGAGTGGTGTTTGCTGCTGTAACATCCCTTCACTTGTGGTTACGCCCATTATAAACACATCCACACAGCTGATCACATGTGCGTGCACATCACATGACCCGTATATGTGAAGTTGATTTGGGACTCAATTTCTCAGCCATACATAGATTGACCTCAAGCCTCAAACCATCGAGGTTTGTTTCTCTGCAAGAACAATGACTTCATGGCCTGACCCAGAACCTAACAGTTGTGAGTTTGTTTCAACGGAGGAGCACAAACATCGACGGAAAAATGGATCATGATGATACAACAGAAATCATGATTCAGCATGACGAACCTTTTCCATGATGACAAATGGTGATCAAAGACGGTGCAATACCATGTCATTGGTCAACCGCCAGCTTGAGGCTGATTCCATTTCTGAAAGTTGCTGCTGGTACCGACGGACAAATCTCCAGCTTAGTGGGTTGAGTGTGCTTTCATCGATTCAGTATACCTCGCCGCCAACTGAACATCACACAGTCATAATTATACAATATCTACATGGCTTGCCTTACTTACCATTGACTGAACCTCCTCTTTCATTAGTCAAATCAGTGAAGCAATTTCCTGGATCTGTCATCATGCCTTCGGCTTATGTCGCAAGCTGAAGCAACTGATTGGAACCGTGGGTACCACTGGTCCAGCCCTAGCCGCTGCCAGATTGAGATCTTTTCAGAGCCCGACACCAAGACCAAGGCAGGGGACAGGGTGGCGCTCATGGCCAGATGGTGGTTTCTCAAAATAGGGAGCCCCAACAAATGGTTGGTTTATTACTGTAAATGACTATTAATGGATGATTTAGGGGTACCCCTATTTTGAGAAACACCCATATGGGCTACAACAGGGCTACATTTTTGCGTGTCGCAGAGGACTTGGGAGCCAACGCAAAATGAGCACACACACACACAGAGGATTCAGATTTTTGAGTAAATCTCTCTCTCTCTCTCTTTCTCTCTGTCTGTATACATCAAAATGAACATATACCCAGAATTATCATGCATGATCTTAATGTATGGATCTTTAATGTTGGTTTGGGGACGTTCGATAACATGTATGGAACAGGGATTCTCCGTGCAGAATCTACTGCCAGTCAGTGAGCTTTCGGGTCATTTAGCAGTGCTTTGAGCTTCAAATATCTACTGTAGATTGTCCGTGGAGTCTCACGAATACCGCAAGAGTTCCCTTGATCCGTTCCGTCGTTGCTTGTAGTCGCTTGGCGTCCCTTAGCGCTGCACCCAGAAGCGATCAAGAAAAGCAATTTGGGATTCGACCATATCAGATCATTTCAGGGGATCCCAATAGTCCTCAAGGTTTTGTAGAACATTAAGAACATCGCTTGGGGATTCTACCATCTTTCTAATCAGACCTGGCAACTATCATCCAGGAATGCACCTTTGGGATGTCTCATCAACCTGGTGGGTTCTATGAAGGTTGCTACTACTGCACATTCCGTTTTTTTCCCAATTGCTTCTGCCACGGTAGTCATACACAATGGGACGCGCTATGATCATCATCTTCATCATTCTTTGTGATTCATGTGATCACTATTTAGACATATTTAGACGGTGATGGTCCCTGTCAAGCTATGTCATTCTTGGAACCCAGGAACTCACAAGCTGTTCAGATCCTTCCCCCACCTTTTAGTGACATGCTCAAGCCCAGGATTCAGAACCCATGAGTTTATTGATGGATCGACATACAGAGTTTGCATGGACTTTTTTGGGACCCCCATATCCATCGAATAACTTATGGGGACCAGCGAGTATTTCAAGTACAGGCGAGGTGCAAGTTTAGTGATACTTGAGCCACAGCTATATTTCGGGTCACAGCTATATCGTGTGGTTGGTAGTTCTGAGTCGGATAATTTATCACTTGCAGCTTGCTGGTCGCAGCTGCAGTAGTTGTTGCAGGTCTGGCTTTACCTTCCCCCTAACATGCAACGACTATTAACCATTACTAACCCATTGCAACTATGGTGTCATGGCAATGGTAATCCCTTCCCCCGTACCTCCCGCAAGGAGGCCGCGGCGATGCCCGCAGGTGGTGAATTGCGTCCTGCACTCGGCTGACGTGTCCAACCCATGTCGATCATGGGAGGTCACGTACGTGCGGTTGCCCAGCGTCCGAGAGGTGCACGGAGACCATCCTTGGACGATCCGACTTTGGAAATTCACCTTTCAAGTATGGGATGAGGAATTTTCCATCTCAAGAAACGGCATTTTGAATGGTTGATGACTACTTGATGAATGATTGATAATGCTCGTTTAGTGGTTAAGAATAACATCATTTTTGGAGCAGGGGAAGTTGCATTTTGGCCATGTATGCAGAGGAATAGATGTGGCAAGAACCACTTAGCGAGATCTTTTGGGTATTTACAGGATCGTGTCGCGCTGCACCATCACAAACATATATTTGGATATATTTGGAGCACATGCAAGGGGCAAGCAGATACGGGGCATTGACTCAAAGTAGGGTACCTGGTTTTCCTTGCAACAAAAAAAACACACATTGCTCTTAGATGCGCATTAGTAACCCTTGTTTGATGGTAAATCACCAGCTATTCAAGGTCAACTGCGGGCGGTTGATTCATACAGATCTACCATTAAAACATGAAAAGCCCATCATTTTTTTGGGGGATCCAAACTGCCAACTGGATCCCGGATGACTAGGGCTATTGGCTGCCACCAGCATGACTGATGATCGCCAGCGGATAGGTGCAGTGATGGGCCTTGCTTTTTGTAGGCAGGAAGAGATGATGATGAAGATGAAGATGATGGTGGTGAGAATGATGAAGATGGTGATGGATGCTGAGGATGATGACAGAGAATGTAATGATTTGATAATCATAGATAATGTATATTACCATTTATAATGATGACAACAATAAGATGATGACCATTGCGAGCCGCGACTTCGCCTAGGGGTTCACGGTTTGCTGAGGCCTGGGCCATGGTTTGCCTGGAAGAGTTCTTCGCCCAGGGAGACCAGGAGAAGTTGCAGGGCATTCCGGTGCCGTCCAGCGCTGTGGGGAAGTGGTCACCGGTGACCGAAGCCAAGATCGTGGGGCTGGATTGATATTATACTACCTTCAGATAAGTTGGGAGTTAGCTAGTATAGGAGTTTTTGAGATTTGGCTATGGGTCAAATATCAACCAACCAATTTCATGGGGGATAAGGACCAACCACTTGTAAGGAAAACAATGGTTGATCATAGGGGAACCAGGGGTACAGGGTTTCGACCCACTGCCATTTGGGGTTTGGTAGGTTTTGACAACATATGAGTAGAAATGGGATATTCCGATATTCAAATCAATGTGAATCTGATCAATTTGTTTTGGTGGATCTGGTTTTGTAGGGGGACAAGCATGGAAGATGCTGAGATGGCCGCAGGCAGGGAGCAAGGACAACTTGTACGAGCTGTCTGTTGATTCTCATGTTGGGAGCTCCTAACCTACCAGGGACGTTTTTGGGAATCCGATTTCCAACATGATTTGGGACAATCTGCAACCCCCAGGGGTGCAACCCGTTGTTGCTTGCTCTGATGCACGCTTGCAACCGTATGGGTTTCCGAACGCGAGGTACAATTTCTGAATGATAGAGACAAGCTCAACAAACCCAACTCGCAGATTGGCTTCATCGAGCCTCTTGGATGCAGTAGGCCGTATGTCGGCACTGGCACATCATACACACACACACACACAACAGGTTTGCTCCCCAGCATGGCCTTCAGTTGTGAGTGTGGAGTGAAGCATACGAATACACTGCCGCTCTTGGGGTATATCGCCACTATATGCCAGGTACGTATATATAACTTATGATAAGTATGCATATGTACATACACAATGCGTATGTATAAACATATATATATATAAATAAATAGATAAATAAATAGATAAATAGATAAATGAATAAGTAAATAAATGAATACATAAATGAATAAATAAATGAATAGATAAATAAATAGATAAATAAGTAAATAGATAAATAAATAAATCAGTATACACACATACACTTAGTGATTCACCAGAAGCACAGCACTGGTGATTCATCACAGGCTTTGCACCCTTGCAGACTCCTTTGGTGGTCAGCCCTCACTCTTGTCTCCTTGTGCTTTTAGCCATGCTCTATGGCTGCATCCTCTCCAACGACTTGAGTGGTTGGTTGGTTATTGCCAGGTTGAATCCAAGGCTTACACCTGCTATAAGCTACACATAGAATCTCCTGCTCCATAAGGGGACACAGATGATTTGCCGATCAAACTGTTTGGGGATTCCTTCACTCGGGTGTAGCCGGACCAGCCACTGGAACAGGAACTCCATGGAACACCCTCAGTCGGGTTTCCATAACTGGAACCTTCTCGTCAAATGGTTTGGACGAATTTCAACGAGGGGGGCCTCGGTGGAGCCCCTGGCTCTTTGCCTGGAGTGAATGGTTCCAGCTGAATCTGTCGGCATGAGTTTTTCTGCTATAGCTGTGGGAGAAGCGACAAAAGATGGGCCGTTGAGCACCGAAACAAAGAAGCCTTTGTTCACTAGGTAGGCTTTCGTTGGGTAGGAGAGGAACCGCACATGAGGCATGCTTTCAGTTGTTTGCCGGGCTGGTCTTCACATCTCTTGGAATGATTTACAGTAAGCGTTCCACCATCGTTCAATCACTCATGCTTTGGGATTGAGTTTTCAGTTGTCCGTTGAGTACCCTTCTTTCTGTTCTTCTTTCGACGCTCGAAAAAAAGACAATTCGATACAATTCGGTTGTTGCTGCACTGAGGTTTTCCATCAATGGTGGTACCTAGTACCCATCCAAGTTGAGATAACCATTACCATTCGTGAAACCACCAGGAACTTGGGTGGTACACCATGGCTGTGGACAAACCCACAGTTTGGGCAAGCCTGGGCCCGGACAGGTTCATGATCGCGCCCTTCTTCGTGGCACAGATCCGGCTCTGGCCAAACATGCACGAGTGCCTTGGATCACGAAGCGAAATCCGGGGGGGTTCTAAACGGCCCTGCGGGGCTGGTTGTTTCATGGCCCATGATTGGCTGTTGACCTGCAACAAGGAATTCGTGGCAAAGGATCTCCAAACAAGTAAAAGACAATAGGAATGATAGAAGCCATGATGGGTATTTTTGAGTGATGGGCTTCTGGATTATTGTGAATCACTATGCATACGGACTGTCATAACCACTAAGTGGTCCTATAGTGCATAATCCATGGACATTCTATCATGTTTGCCTTACAGCTTGTTGTGTACTGACCGGAGGGTTCCTGCATGTCCTTGGGCATGTATACTTCCTTAGCAGGTACTTGGGTGTGTCCCCTCAGCAATAAAGCGGACAGTATCCCAGCACCTAAGAAGAATCATGTTGCTAGGGTTGGAGGGGAAGCGAGGAAGAATTGCGAACTGTAAACTGGCAGGGTTTGTCAGTCACACGCAGAAGAGACAGATGCAGGCCGGAAGACACATTGAATGACGGCCCTGCACAACTTGAGATTGTGCGGACACTTCAATGATGCACCAAACTGCAATGGTCTGATTGCAGAACTCCCATTTGGGGCGTGCAGAAATGGGTACTGTACTAGTAGCTTGATGTCAACGGTCAGGCGGATCGAGAGAAATTAGCACCAACTTCAGATCACTTGTGAAGAAATTCATCAACCGACCAAATCGGTCGGCGTCCCACTGACAATCGGGTTGAACGAGATTGATACTGATAAAGTCCACCAGAATTAGCAATGAGTTGCGAACCCAAAGTTTCTGAAAGTAGTGGCGCATTAGGCACTGCGATTGTTGACTCATAGCCGCTGTGCTGGCGAGGATGGGAGGAAACCTCTCGCGCAACATCGCAAGTTGGCAGGAGCCACTGTGCTGCGCTGCAGTTGTCGATGCAGCTGTTGGTGGATGGTTGCAATAGCTGGTTTAATGGCTATGGGTCAATATTAACCAGCCAGTAATGGAGGTTAATAACCAACAGCAATAAGGCAAATTAATGGTTAATGATGGGGAACCAGGGGTACGGGGTTTTGACCCACAGCCTAATCAATAGCGATACAAACTATGGTGAACATCTATGTTCATCAGCCATGGTGAACAAACTATGATGTAACTATGATAGATTCATAGCAACTATGACTATGTTCACCGTTCACTATAGCCTATGATAGATTATAGCAACTATATGAGTATGTTCACCATAGCTGATTGTGATGGCCATGGTTTAAAGTTTAAACAACCTTAGCGATAATAAGTTTTGCGAACATCCATTGTTCTAATTTGTTTGCCTTGAATGGGATTGTGGATCTAACAATGTTTGATGCATCAAACGATGCAGGGAAACCGGTGTTTTGTCTGCTGGCTTAGGGCTGTTAGAGCTCTCTGGGTGATTTGCTGGCTGCAGTTGGAGCCACCAAGCGCGGTCGATTTCCAACCACTGAGAAATGTTCGAGACATGGCCTGGCGCCCAACAGGACATGTGGGAAAAGGAGGTCAGCCCTGCAGAGGAAGAGCGGGCCAAAGTTAAGGCCGGGCCCCGTTTCCTGTGTGGCGGAGAGGTTGGGTCCTATGAAAGAAAGGGTTGACTGACGACGTGAAACAGGGCCTTGTTGAACTAGGCATGTAGGTTTTTGGGCGAGATGACTGGTGATCCCTTGTCAACTGCTTGGATGTGAAGGGTCACCATGGGATGTTGGGTGGGATATCATCCACAAGTCTGGACATTGTCTACATAGCAACAGAATTCACATCTGTGGCTAATTTCCCTTATCATTTTCAGCTGGATCGTATGACCAGTATGGGATTGAGGTTGTTTCTCCAGAATCCATCTTCGTAAAACTCAAAAACTGAGTTGGCACAGTTGATATCCAATGATGACACTTGCCAGACTGCGAATCGCCGCCCAGGGTCGTGTAGAAAAGGTGCAGACCAACATCAACGAGGCCCGGTAGTGGGCGGCCACTTGTTGGAGCCCTGAGATGATTAGAACCTGTCATCTGGAAGTAACCAAAATGGATGTTTCTCAAAAATGTGCCCCCCCGAATCATCCATTACAAACCATTTGCAGTAATAAACCATCCATAGGGGTCCCCAAACTGGCTTGGGAAACCACCAAATGGTGACTGTCTCACTATACTGAGTTGTGACCTCTCCAAAACAACCGTGGGGTGAGAGGAGCTGCTGCAGCTTAACCATGGGGAATGCGGTTGGGGTTGGTTGGGAGGAGGGATTCATCGTTGCGTTTGTTCGTTGACCATGGTCAAAAAATTGAGTTTCCAACCTGGTGGACCCGAAAAAATGGATGGTTTTTTACAAAAGATGGTTGATAAACTGGATGATCACTGGGGGGTATCCCACTATCCCCATTTATTTGTTACAACTCTCAGGTTTGGAGACATGGAGGGACACCCTCGTTGATTGCGACGTGAATTCCTTTGGTCCAAAATGAGGTCGGTTGACAAAGGCTGCCACTGCGCAGCGAAAAGGTGGACAAACAGCAAGGAACCTACACTCAGTGAGGCCACAGTCTGTGCAACGTAATGGTAACCCAGGATTAATAAACCCCTGGTTGATTAACTAGGGGGGGTCCCATTTTCATGGAAAACCAGTCGGCTTTTAGGGGATACCCCCTATTAATCAACCAGGGGTTTATTAATCCTGGGTAACCATTAGTTGATATGGGTTTATACCCATATGCCAACATCGATATATCCCAACATACATGAACATAGATTGATATCCAAACATGGGTGAAGCTTTAAGTGGTAGAGAAGCCAGTGATTTGGTTCTTACCGCTCGGTCAGTAAGGAGCCATAGAACTGTGAAAATCTCTACCAAAATAGGATGTGTTGTGACAAAATGTACTGTAGGATAATACCATAGCGTACCGCAATATTGCACGGGACAGCAGCGCACAGCATGGCACAGCTCAGCAGAGCATAGCATGGCTTAGATAGCATGGCACACTGTAGCCTGATATGGCACCGAATGGCCTATCACAGCACAGCACGCCTTACATAGCATAGGGGAAGACGCTTGACTACATTGCACTGTAGTACAGTACACATCATTTCTCATTGTGCTATGTTAGATTTATGTGCATGAAATGATCATCTTGCATAATTCATGTGAGCCACGCTCAAAACTATGCTGTTCATGTTTAGTAACGGGCTGGAAATAAGGACCACTGGCGTAAGCCAAAATGCAGTCGGCGTAAGCCGGCGTAAGCTTTTTTTGAGGATTCCAGTCGCGTAAGCCGGGCGTAAGCTGGTAAAAGGTGGAAAAAGCTGGAAAAAGCTGGTAAAAGCTGCTGCGCGTAAGCAATTGCTGTGGTGGGGTGCAAAAAGTGTTTGGCGTAAGCCCTGCGTAAGTACAGTGAAGCTCATGGCCCCCGCGTAAGCTAAAATTGTGGTGGCGTAAGCTAAGCGTAAGCGATGGCGTAAGTGTTTTGTTATCGCCTTCCCAAAAGAAAGACCTTTTGATCACGGCTCATGTAAACATATATCTTAGATTGAAACTCGTTAGATGGTTTCACCTTGCACTGCCTCCCGTTCCTTCTGGCTACGTTGCAATCTGGAGTGGCAAAGATCCCTACAGATGTGGGGATTTCACCTGGCAAACTTCCCTCTCCGACTTGAGGCCATCCAGCGAACTCCAATCTGAGGGCAACGCAGGAAACTTGAGGTCTTTTTTGCCCAACAATTATCACCCCGTCATAGTTAATGGTCAATGGTCAATGGTTAATGGCTAATGGTTAGTGACTGATTATTGATGGTTACTTGATGGTGATGCAATGGTGGTTAGATGACTTCGTTAACCATCTGTCAGGTCATCTACTATTTTTGACAGGCGTGGCGCATCCAAATTCGTCGTGTACAAAAGGCATCCTTTTGGGATGTACGCAATTGGCCGGCTACACTAGATGATTTTCCTTGTTCCTTTTTCCAAGGATTTCAATCCCTCTCATTTGTTGAGTACATGGAAGCTGTATATACACATAAACATTTTCAGTCCGCAGAAACAACTGTTTTAGTGGTCTCCCACTAACAGAATATAGAACAAGGGAAGCACGAGCAACACCATGTGGGCCACAGCTAGAGCTACGAAAAAACATCCGAAGCAACCGATGATTTTTGGTGAGGACACATCCTCAATTTTGGGAGCACCTGCATTTATGGACATTCCAATGTTGGTGTTGGCAAGAATCGGCCGCCCGCAGCGTGTTTCCGTCGGAGCAACTATAGTTGTATGCCTACAAGAGATATAAAGAGATGTTGAATATGCAAATCACTTGGCATTGTCATGCGATGCAACCCAAACTATTGATCCCTCAACATGGGGCAGATTTGTGCAGCTTAGTTTGCACGAGTCCTGGCCTCAGTATAACTCAGGACCTTTTGAAGTCAATCCGATTGGGGAAGGCTAGACTTTGTAGTGCAGGCCGAACACGAACAGAAACAATTCATAATGGTCCAACTTGAAGATCTTTCACTGTCTACTTGCGTTGAAGTGATTGATTTGTTTTGTGGGGCTAGCGAGTCAGGATTGCCATGCTTGAGTTGCAAAGATGGTGCGGCGCGCAGAAAAAGACATCAGGTTCGAATACCCGGAAACATGTAGTGTCTCACCATCTCACCTTGCAGGTTCACGCTGCTGCAATGTGCACCTTGGTGCATATTGACAGCGGCAACACAAAAAAGTTCCAAAGGCAACCTTGCCAAAGGCAACGGCCTTACGAATGGTCTTCCGGGACGATCTAATGCCACGCGTTGTGCCTCTCTTTTTTTCTCAGGCAATTGCACTTTGCCTGGCGCAGCGCAGAAACTGTGCACCCCTTTCGGAAAAAGGCAGCAGCGAGAGGTGTGAACTCGACAGCTATGGTAGCAGGGTAGAAAAACTGTTGGGTCGATGATGCCCAAAAGGAGAAATTGTTCGTAACAAGCTTGGACCCGTTGGTTTCTGTTGCTGAATCTGTTTGGAAAATTGTTGGATTGCAGGATCACAGTACATGGAAATGAAGCAAACCAGTCATGAGGAGCAAAAAAGATTAGTTGAAGCAAAATGGAGAGCATGCCAAATCGGTCAGGTAGATGATCATGTACACCAAAGCAACACAGTGGGTGGCCGCTTCTTCACACCGTCTCTTTGGGTTCTGCGTTGTTGTTGTTGTTGTTGTTGTTGTTGTTGTTGTTGTTGTTGGTTGTTGTTGTTGTTGGTTGCTGGTTGTTGGTTGTTGGTTGTTGGTTGTTGCTGCTCCTTTTTCCTGTCAATTTTTGCTGTTGATTATTTACTTTTTTACATGCTTTCTTGGCCTTCTCTTTCTCTCTTTCTCTCTTTTTTGGGTGATTTGTTAAAATGGAGGTACCCCAAAAATGGATGGCTTATCACAAAACTACCACCATATCAACCATGAATCCATGATAAATCAAGCAGTTGGCGGTTTCTCAAAATCGGAGTACCCTCAAAAATGGATGGTCTCAGATTAGAAAGCACAAATTCACCCACCATATCCACCAGTTAGCTGATCCATGGTTTCCACTCCATGCATCGCATCGACACCAAGGTGGACACTGCGCATCAAGCCTTGGTGCTCTACTTCCTGAGTTTGGGGGAGGTTCCTGCGACCAGATCCCGTTTCGCGTTTCGCGACGACTCGACTTGTTGACGAACTGAAAGAAGAGCAAAACTGGGTGGCTTTCAGCTACTACAGGTGATCTTGGTGGCTCACAGCTACTGCAGGTGATCTATATGTAAAACTTTTAGCAGATCTATAAGCGACCAAGATAGGATATCATAAGATCATTCTGAAACAGAGAAAACCAAGTAAATGGAATTGGCACGTTCTCAATCGTTCTCATAAAAATCATTAATGTCATATTATCTGTTCCAGTCGAACTCAGCATGTTTTCATAGTGCTTCATGTAGCTTGCTGTTTGCATCATTGTTTCTGCCCTTGATTCAGCAAGGAGATGTGACATCAACAGGGGTGCCATGCCCCGAAGCAGATCAACATGTTCCATCGTGAAGCAAGCGTAGCTTTGCTTTGGAACCTAAGGTATCCCAAGGTACTCGGATTTACCGTTTCTGTTTGGATGATAGTTGTCAATGTAAAATGATATAGGTCAGGTTGCATGTAAACTGTATGTATATTTATTTCTGTAAGACACATTTCTGCAACAGATGGATAGACATTTTAGTTTTTCCAGAGAAGCAGATATACCTGACACATAGCATATGCCCATCCTTTACACAAGATATGTATGCTTTTGTCCAGATGCTGAGCCACCTGGTTGCCGCTGCCAGGAGACCAAACCCTCGCGTGTGCGGCTGTCCAGACTAAGTCCTTCGGCCGCGCAGGCACCATGGAAGAACTTTGCTCGGCATGGGATACTGCTGGTGCTTACCATGTTGAAGTCAGGCTGAAGTCACGGTGAAGTCATGAAAGGGGTATGTGCCAAGTCATAGTGGTACCCCCAAACCCAAAGGTTTCCATGTGTAAAAACGATCATTTTTTTTGTGAGGCCCTTTGGTTACCCTATGGCTTGGCACATAGCCATGTTTCATGATGCTGAAGAGCATAGGAACCTCAGTGGCTTGGTCGATTCAGGCCACCGAAAAGTGGTGGACTTTCCAGCGTCACCTTAAAGCACGGGTGAATGGTTGGGTAGAAACGCTGGGCGTTCGAAGATTTGGTGGTCAAACCAGCCCAAAATGGCAAGCTGCAAGTCAGCCATTTCTTGTCCCGAAATCGCTATTAAATGGTCGGTTGTGGGTCCTGAGCAGCAACAATTGGCTGTTACATAGAGAGATGGATTTGGCCGCCGCCGTATGGTTGGTTTGTTGGTGGCCATCAAGGGGCAACTACTGGGATTTGACGCACAGATACGCAAAGGCTCCACAGATGCGGTTACAGCTGTAGCTTCATTTGGCGGCTTTTTTCAGCGATGAGTTCCGTATCATGTGTACCTCTGAAGGTGATTTGCCACCAGGAATGGTCTGTTCTGGTGTGGAGTAGGCCACCAGTAGGCCCGCCAGAATCACTCGAAGCACCACGCCGAACCGGTGCCGTTCCTCGCAGATGCTGCGCCACATTCGCGACTTTCTGGGTGTGATTTTTCAGATCCGGGAGGCAGCTGGGCAGTGCAGCTGGGTGAGCCGCTCGGCTTTTCGAGAGTCAAGTTAGAGAACTGACCAGCAACAAGAATTCATCGTAGTGACAAAGATAAGAAGTAGTAGTAAACATAGGGGAAAATGATCATGAGTTAACAAAGTAGTAGTGACAAGAATTCATCGTAGTGACATAAGATGACATAAGAAGTAGTAGTAAATGATAGTCGGAACAGACCAACAGGGGAATGATGATGACGATGATGACGACGACGCTGGTGATGGTCGTGATGGTATCGTTGAAATCTCGGACCAGACTGCTCTGGTTGTTGGACACCTGTCGGATGCATCACCCCTGTCCTTCAGCTGATCATGAAGAACAACCCTCAACGATGAACAGCCACTGGATGTTTGATCTCAGAGCCTTTTCCAGGATCATCTCCACAGGCAGACTGAGCGGTACCATCGCTTCAAATGTTTGCATATGACAACTTATGTTTTGTCATGAGGTTCTCATCATCGTAGAAGTTGGGCAGTTTGATGCTGAGGTGTATCCAGTGAGGTTTTCTCCCGCTCCGGCTTTGAGTGGTCGGCATTGCATCCTGGTCGTGAAGAATCACTGTCCATAGCCGACAAGTCACTGTCCAAAGGGGCAAATCCAGCAGCGAACTAATTCTCAATCCACAGTTGTGTTGGTCCAAAAACAAGATCTTGAAAGTCTTGTCCATGTCTTGTCCTTTATAACTTAATCATAGTCAAGAAAATGGTTCATCATCTTGATCTTATGACTAGTCATGGTTGCTGCTGATTCCTTGAAACTCATGCACTGATCGATCACCTCGGCAGGACCACGGTGACTCCGGCTCGGTGGTGCTGTCCTGCATCGGCCGGGAGACCCATTGTGAGAACCGCCAAGTTGCTTGGGCCTTGGGTAGCATCCCACTCAGTTTCAGGAGGGGAAGCATCCACATTGGATGGATCAATTGAATCCAGTATGGCTACGGGTCAATATTAATCAACCAATATGACTTGGGTTTTGACCCACAGCCATATGAATCAATAGGGGAAGCATCCCACTCAGTCAAAACAGTTTCATCCATCAGGGGTGACCATATAGGTAGATCAACAAACACTTCCCAAGAACTAGGCGCACAGCAGCTGTTTTTTGCTGCTGTAGTGCTCCGACATCGCTCGAAAAACTTGGGGCGTTGTTCATCCCCACAGCTTGCTGACGATTCTGGGATGGAAACACTTTCCTCCTCAGTTCCTCCTCAGTTTCTCCTTCTTGGCCTTGAAACCAGCCAGGGGGGTTCTCACCTGAAAGCAGGGTGCTTTCACCAGTGGAGGTTCTTCACCTGTGAGTTCTTTTTTTCTTCACCGATGAAGAAAGGTTCAAGTTACGTGAGAGTTTTGTGATGTTTTGTCGCTATGAAGCGATTGATTGTCATACTGTTTTTTTAGGGATGCAAAACGAAGGAATTAATTGTGTCTGAACATTTGTCGTGGTACACCTACTCACTGAAGCATTGCTTTGGCAACGCCCCGAGTCTATCTTTTGCTACTCAGTCAAATCTGCAATCGAAGGCTATCTAAGTATAAAGATCATATACAGACTGCCATCTACATGCAATAGGTGGATGCATGGTCCGATTTAGGTTGCCTCTTTATCAGTTCTCCATCATACATTCCTCTCCCTCAAGTTTGGTTGATCTCATGCCGTTTGACTCCACCCTAAATTGTCCCTAACCTTGTTGTTTTTGGCGTGTTAGTGTCAGTGCAGAGTCTTCAAGCACCGTAGTTGATAGAAATAGATTGAATCCTCGGATTATAAGATGAGTTATGAGTCGCAAAGAAAAACCGAGTCCAATTCACAGCTGTTGATTGCTCGCTGTCAAGTCACATGTGGCGATTGGCTACCGCCCAGCACATTTCCTCGCAATGCTGGGTACATACATTTTATCATATTTCTACTGACAATAAAGGTGCAAGAGAATCTATATATATATATATATCCCTACACCACCCCTGACATGTATACACTTTTCGCGTGTAACACGGTGATATGAAGAACAAGATATCTGTGCTGATGAATGCTGATGATATCACGGATCATGTCATGCTTAATGACAGACACAGAGGCATCACTGGATGCAGCACGGGTCAGAACTTCCACAGCGCAGAGGAGCTGGCATCACCAACACGGCACGGCGCACCTTCTGAGACGCCGTGATGCATCCAAAAAACGGCCGAGGCGGACTGGGAAGCAACGGACTCAGAGTCAAAAATCATCATATCATCGATGCGCTTTTCATGGGCTCCATTGAGAATCGAAACAATCAACGGACTTGTGAACGTGGAAATTAGAGTTAATCAATGGTTACTTTAATACTCATCAACCAATAATGAATCGCAACATACTTACTTATACAGCTTAACTATGCTGAATTGCTGGTGACAATGAGTGACCATAGCTGGTTGCATTTGTTGCTTAGCCGTGAACCGCGGTCCTCCCATGGAGTCTGGTGCACCGCCGTCAAGACGCCTCGAGCGGTGGCCTTGAGGGTGGTGGGGCTGGGCCATTCTCATCGAATGAACGGGAATCAACTGAGTTAAGAAAGCATGACAAAGCTAAGTAGCTAGTAAATGAGTTAAGGAATTCTCAGGATAAAGATGGATAAAGCATATCACACTATCCGTATTGCTAGTGGAACCGTTGGTGACTAGCAATATATCAGCCATGATCATTGCAGAATCACACAAAACATACCTCTTTTTGGATGTGTGTCAAATGCTGTCGTGCACGAACGAAGTTGGTTCGGGCAAGGTAAGAAAAACTGATGAGCCCACAAATCACCATCATTGTTAATTCGTGACCAACCCATCAACTACTGCTAAACTCTGATGAACCCACAACCAGTATCATTCCATGACTAACTATATTTGTTCATTGTCAACTTGATTGACCCGTGGCTCCAACCGTTCTCAAAACCATTCTCGATTTTTATTCATTATGAAGATATTCTCAACCCATGACCTGCAGCGTTCCATTGATTGACCCTGGCATGCCCGTGAGGACAAGACCTTTTTCACCACGATTGTTTGTCATCAATTCGTGATAACACGGTGACCCACAATGACTCAACATGGACGAAACATCAGCAGTTCATGATGAACTATGAACATCTTCTACCCATCAACTCCCTGATCAACAATTATCAGTAGTGTATAATCAAAGTGCTTGAGGTCCCAGAACCAAACAGGATCAAACAAGTTCCAGTTCCTGGACGATTTGTGCTTCAGGGCCGAACTGCATAATGTGGTTGCTGTGAGGGGGTCTGGCGGTAGGTTATGTGCTTGATGGTTGCAGGGAACTGTCATTGAGGGGAAGCTCTGACCCGCCAAAATGCCTGTGTTGACAAACTGATAGCCATGGATGCTGATCAATCTGAGGAGGCAACGGCTGCGGTGGAAGAACCTGCAGCTACTTCTGAAGCCGCGAGTGGTAGCAACGAGGAGTTTTCCCTGGTTGACCTCAGGGAGTGGGCGACCAAGGAAAAGCTGGCCGCTCGCTTCACAGGAGAGCTGGAGAAGATCACCCAGAGAGCGGTGGGATAGCAATAGTCACCGATAAATACTTGCCTGCAAGGCCTGGGAATCATGCTCCCGGCGATGCGAGTTAAGATCCTGGAAGCATGCGCTCGCATGCTTCCAGGATCTTGACCCGCATCGCGGGCAGCATGATTCCACGATGTTGTAATCATTGGTCAGCCACTATCGAAACGCAGCACGAAGAGACCACTCATCGTGCCCGCAGAAGGACATGGCCGTTCTGCAAGACCAGAGTTGGTGGTGCTGGAGGAGCCACAGCTCCTCAATGTATTCAATTCTTGGCGGTCACATCTGCTGGAGAATCCAATAGCAGGATTCTTTGAAGAATTTCTTGAAGGTGCGGGTTCATTCTATTCTTTAATTAAGGCTACTGAGTCGTTCCGGAGGAGTCCATCTTGAGGAAAGACTCAGGAGAGACTGCCACAGCAACATCAAAGATGGGACATTCAAATCATTTCAAATCTGTCATCGTTCACTCTTTCTTTGCAACAGCATGGGCACCAGAATTCAGATTGTAGATTGACTAGACTTGACTTGAGTGTCATCATTGCTATTTGAGCTGAGACTTTCAGAGAAGTCAGCAAACCGTCAGCGAGCAGAATTGAAAGTTGACAACTGGAAAAAAGGAGCACGCACGAGTCAGCAAACAACACGTGTTTGCGTCGCATTTTTGAGAAGTCAAATGATAACTCCGAGGCACCAACCTACAAGAAATGCTTGCAAGGGCTCCAAGCTTTTGCAGGTCCCAGTTTCATCAATGTTTAATCCGCACAAGACATCCTCTCACCCTTTGATTCTGGTTCAGTACAAGCGTGCCAGACAAAAGACAGTGTGGAGCTTCCTGCATTGGAAGTTGGATTTGTGCATTCAGCTCGAGCAGTGTCACAAGACATCCAAATACACTGTTGGTCAAACCAGGATCTGATTTGCAGGGTCAAAGGCAGAGCCATAGCAGCAGCATGTGGTGAATAATGGAGCTACCAGTAACACCTGGAAACGAGAATGAGGGATGACCACCAACATCCACCAGCAATCGGGATGGTCAAGTACACATGGATAATCGTATGGATATGTGGGTTTGTCCGTCACAGGGTGCTTTGCGAATTCTTGGGGCCCATGGACTGCTGCGTACTCGCTGTCAGCAAGGCAAAGTGGCTTGAACTTGTTGGTTGTGGGTTTTCTTGGTGGAAACATTCCATGAAATTCCATGGTGTTCCATATATATTCCATGGATGTAGTGATATTGGATCAACTCCAGTGTTAATCTTGTGTCTACGGGTTCTTCGCGTGGCAAAGATAGGGTCTCTTGCAACACAATCAGACTTTGAACTGAACTGTGATGAATGTGTTTGGTTGATTTCTGGAGCAAATAGTTTTGAATTTGGGATACAGCCCAAGGGTGTTCGCGAGCCACGGGCATTGCAAATGGCCGAGGTCCGTGGATGTGAGCACTGGAATTGTTTGCCCAGTGCCATTGGCACCTCGACATTGAGCCCCTTGGTAGTCCGATGGCGATTCTGGTTGTGGTACGCTATGCTTTTGTCAGACACGAAGATTTGGAAGATTTGGAAGATTTTGGAGGTCCATCAGACGATTGATAGTTTCACTTGTGTTTTGATTGTATACCTATGTTGTGATTGCATCGCAGATAAAATTGTGTGATCATCTCCGTTGGAGAAGCCCCTCCTTCCATGAAGTATCGCGTCATGGTTTTGTCACAGAGTTAACAGGCAAGAAGCAACACAACCTGTTAGATGCAAGTCCATCTCAAACAGATGAGCTGTTCTTGTTGAGATATGGTTCTAATCTTGGGTTGACCATTGTATTCCCATGATGGGTTATGGCACTCCGCTAAAACAGGCGGCAACGGTAGAAACACAACAGTAACCAGCTGATCCTTGCAGATGGCGACCACTCAAGTGACGTATGATCACATGACTGGGGAAGCATCAAAGCATGGTGCTGCCAATGCGACCCTCATTTGGCTCTGATATCACACGCCAGCTTCACAGACGCCAGGTTCACAGATGCCCTGGCAACACTTCTGTGTAAATCGTATGACGCATGTCATTGCGCAAAGGGAAGTCTTCATTTTCATACTCCCTTGAAATACTCTAAAGTGCTCAAATTTCCCAAGCCAAAATTGAGGTTTTTTACTTATTAGTGGCAGTGGTGCTCCTTGATTGATCAGTTCCAACGGCCTGTCCGTTGTTTCAAATAGCCATGGATGCTGATGAATCTGAGGAGGCAACGGCTGCGGTGGAAGAACCCGCAGCTGCTTCTGAAGCTGCTTCGAGTAGCAGCAATGGTCAGTTTTCCCTGGCTGACCTCAGGGAGTGGGCTGCCAAGGAAAAGCTGGCCGCTCGCTTCAAAGGAGAGCTGGAGAACATCAGTGAGAGCGGTGGGCTAGCAATAGTCACCGATAAATACTTGCAAGGTATCGGAATTATGCTGCCCGCGATGCGGGTCAAGATCCTGGAAGCTTGCGAGTGCAAGCTCGGTGGCGTCAAGAAAAAGACCCGCTTCGGAGAGACAGTATGGTTTGATCCCGTTCTGAACAAGAGGCCGACAGGCAAATGTGTTTGGACGGAAATGGACTACGTCGAAACGAAGTATGACAAGGCCACGTATCGGGCCGCGTTCACTACGTGGCGCTTCTGTACCACCGGAGTTGATGGACTGGAGGAGGAGCAACTCCTTAGAGACACATTCGATTCTTGGCGGTCAGTGCCACCGGAAAATCCATTAGAAAGATTCTTTGACGATTTTCTGCAGGGCATTACTTCATTCTTTGCTTCGATGCCTTGCTGCGGCAGTCGCTCGTGAATCGTTCCTCAAGATTCCTTTCTGCACCGCGAGACGGGTCAAAGTGCCCATGCTGTTGAACAGAAAGAGCGAACGAAAGCAGATCTGATGGACTTCAACGGCCAAATGAACCAGAATTCAGATTGTACATTGACTAGACCTGATTGCCATCATTGTGATCCGAGCACGGACTTTTAAAAAGTTCAGCAACAGTCAGCGAACGGAACTGAAAGTTGGCAACTGAAAAAAAGGAGCACGCGCGGGCGATAGGCACCACATTTTTGATTTTTGTATCACTTTTTTTTCAATACTCAATTAATAACTCCGAGGCGCCAACTTACAAGAAATGCTTGCAAGGGCTCCAAGTTTTGCAGGTCCCATTGTAATAATGTTTAATCATTTAATCAGCACAAGACATCCTCTCACCCTTTGATTCTGGTTCAGTACAAGTGTGCCGCACAAAGGTCACCGTGGAGCTTCCTGCATTGGAAGTCGGATTTGTATGGATTTGTGCATTCAACCTCAAGCAGTGTCACAAGACATCAAAGGACCCTGTTGGTCAAACCAAGACTTTACTTTCCCCACCAACATCCACCAACAATCGGTAAAGTATGGATAGATATATGGGTGATATGTGGGTTTGGCCATGGTGGTATGTTTCCTCCGCATCCAAAACTGATGGTTCTGTCACAGGTCGTTTGGTTCCCACATGGGATGCTTGGGGCCCATCGACTAATCCCTACTCCCCACAGAGTCATTTTCAGCAGGGGAAGTGACTCTAACTTGTTGGTATTTGTTGGTTGTGGGTTTTCCTGGTGGACACATTCCATGATATTCCATGATACTCAATGATATTCCATTTATTCCATGGATGTAGTGAATGATCAACTCAACATTTGATTTTGGGTCCATGGGTTCTTTGCGTGGCAACAATAGGGTTTCATGAAACACAATCAGACTTTGAATTCAAATGTGTTTGGTTGATTTCTAGAGCAAATTGTTTGGAATTTGCGACATAGTCCTGGGGCCCAAGGGTGTTCGCAAAGCGGGCATTGGAAATGTGGGTTTACTACTTTCTAGCGGTAGTGGTGCTCCTTGATTGATCAGTTCCAACGGCCTACCCGGTGTTTAGCTTCTTCGAATGGTTGCAATGGCGAGTTTTCCCTAGCTGATCTCAGTAGTGAATGGGCGGCCAAGGAAAAGCTGGCCGCTCGCTTCAAAGGAGAGCTGGAGAACATCAGTGAGAGCGGTGGGCTGGCAATCGTCAACGATAATGAAGTATTTGCAAGGCTTGGGAATCATAGCATAATTCCCATGCCTTGCAAGTACTTGTCGCTGACTATTGAAATGCAACACGACAAGACCACTCATCGCGCCCACTGAAGGCAAAGTTTGGGTTTATCAACTGTGGCAGTGGTGCTCCTTGATTGATCAATTCCAACAGCCTACCCGGTGTTTCAAAGAACCTGCAGCTGCTTCTGATCAGCCATGGATGCTGATGAATCTGAGGAGGCAATGGCTGCGGTGGAAGAATCTGCAGCTACTTCTGAAGCTGCGAGTGGTAGCAACGGTGAGTTTTCCCTGGCTGATCTCAGGGAGTGGGCGACGAAGGAAAAGCTGGCTGTTCGCTTCAAAGGAGAGCTGGAGAACATCACACGGAGAGCGGTGGGCTAGCAATAGTCACCGATAAATACTTGCAGATAAATACTTGCAAGGCCTGGGAATCATGGTCCCGGCGATGCGAGTTAAGATCCTGGAAGCATGCGCTCGCATGCTTCCAGGATCTTGACCCGCATCGCGGGCAGCATGATTCCACGATGTTGTAATCATTGGTCAGCCACTATCGAGTTGGTGGACTGGAGGAGCGACAGCTCCTCGCTGTATTCCATTCTTGGCGATCACATTTGCTGGAGAATCCAATAGCAAGATTCTTTGAAGAATTTCTTGAAGGTGCTGGTTCATTCTATTCTTTAATTAAGGCTACTGAGTCGTTCCGGAGGAGTCCATCTTGAGGAAAGACTCAGGAGAGACTGCCACAGCAACATCAAAGATGGGACATTCAAATCATTTCAAATCTGTCATCGTCCACTCTTTCTTTGCAACAGCATGGGCAGCAGAATTCAATTTGTAGATTGACTAGACTTGAGTGTCATCATTGCTATTTTAGCTGGGACTTTCAGAGAAGTCAGCAAACAATCAGCGAACAGAACGAAAGTTGGCAACTGAAAAAATGGAGCACGCGCGGGCAATAGACGCCACATTTTTGTATCACTTTTTACAATACTCAATTGATAACTCCGCGGGACCAACTTACAAGAAATGCTTGCAAGGGCTCCAAGTTTAATCCGCACAAGACATCCTCTCACCCTTTGATTCTGGTTCAGGACAAGTGTGCCACACAAAAGTCACTGTGGAGCTTCCTGCATGGGAAGTTTTTGTACGGATTTGTGCAGTCACCTCGAGCAGTGTCGCAAGACATCAAAGGACCCTGTGGGTCGAACCAAGATTTTACTTCCAGGGTCAAAGGTAGAGCAATACCGGTAAGATGTGGTGACCAATGGAGCTACCAGTAACACCTGGAAACGAGACTGAGGGATAACCACCAACATCCTCCAGCAATGGGGATAGTCAAGTACATACGGATAGTCGTATGGATATGGGTTTGTCCCAGGGTGCTTTGCGCATGGAATGCTTGGGGCGCATGGACTACTGCGTACTCGCTATGAGTCAGCAATAGAAAGTGGCTTGAACTTGTTGGCTGCGGGTTTTCCCGGTGGAAACATTCCATGAAATTCCATGATGTTCCATATATTCCATGCATGGCATGATGTTGGATCAACTCCAGTGTTAATTTTGCGTCTATGGGTTCTTTGCGTGGCAACAAAAGGGTTTCATGAAACACAATCAGACTTTGAACTGAATTGTGATGAATGGTGCTAGGTTGATTTCTAGAGCAAACTGTTTTGAATTTGCAACACAGTCCTGGGGCCCAAGGGCGTTCGCAAAGCGGGCATTGCAAATGGCCGAGGTCCGTCAATGTTCTGAGCATTGTTTGCCTAGCCATCGGCGCCTCGACATCCAGCCCCTTGGAAATCCGATGGGTGATTCTGGTGGTGGTACACTATGGTTCTGTCAGACATTGAAACAGAAGGTGGAAGATTTGGAAGTACATCAGGCTGATGATACTTTATTTATGTTGTGATTGTATATCTATGTTGTGATTGCATCGCAGATTAAACTGTGTGATCATCTTGATCGGAGAAGCCCCTCCTTCCATGAAGTATCGCGTCATGGTTCTCTCACAGAGTTAGCTGGCAAGAAACAACACAACCTGTAAGATGCGAGTCCATATCAAGCAGATGAGCTGTTCCTCTGGAGATATGGTTCAAATCTTTGGTTGACCGTTGTATTGCCATGATGGGTTGTGGCAATCCGCGAAAACAGGCGACGATGGTAGAAACACAACAGATCACAACAGCAACCAGCTGATCGTTGCAGATGGCAACCACTCAAGTGACGTATGATCACATGACTGGGGAAGCATCAAAGCATGGTGCTGCCAATGCGACCCTCATTGGGCTCTGATATCACACGCCAGCTTCACAGACGCCAGGTTCACAGATGCCCTGGCAACACTTCTGTGTAAATCGTACGACGCATGTCATTGCGCAAAGGGAAGTCTTCATTTTCATACTCCCTTGAAATACTTTAAAGATCTTTAAAGTGCTCAAATTTCCCAAGCCAAAATTGAGGTTTTTTACTTATTAGTGGCAGTGGTGCTCCTTGATTGATCAGTTCCAAGGGCCTGTCTGTTGTTTCAAATAGCCATGGATGCTGATGAATCTGAGGAGGCAACGGCTGCGGTGGAAGAACCCGCAGCTGCTTCTGCAGCTTCTTCGAGTGGGAGCAATGGTGAGTTTTCCTTGGCTGACCTCAAGGAGTGGGCGACCAAGGAAAAGCTGGCCGCTCGCTTCAAAGGAGAGCTGGAGAACATCGCGGAGAGCGGTGGGCTAGCAATAGTCACCGATAAATACTTGCAAGGCATAGGAATCATGCTGCCGGCGATGCGGGTCAAGATCCTGGAAGCTTGCGAGTGCAAGCTCGGTGGGGTCAAGAAAAAGACCCGCTTCGGAGAGACAGTATGGTTTGATCCCGTTCTGAACAAGAGGCCGACAGGCAAATGTGTTTGGACGGAAATGGACTACGTCGAAACGAAGTATGACAAGGCCACGTATCGGGCCGCGTTCACTACGTGGCGCTTCTGTACCACCGGAGTTGATGGACTGGAGGAGGAGCAACTCCTCAGAGACACATTCGATTCTTGGCGGTCAGTGCCACCGGAAAATGCATTAGAAAGATTCTTTGAAGATTTTCTGCAGGGCATTACTTCATTCTTCGCTTCGATGCCTTGCTGTGGCAGTCGCTCGTGAATCGTTCCTCAAGATTCCTTTCTGCACTGCGAGACGGGTCAAAGTGCCCATGCTGTTGCACAGAAAGAGCGAACAGCGGCAGATTCGATGGGAGCAGAGCGTTCCGAGATTGACTTCCATGGCCAAATGAACCAGAATTCAGATTGTACATTGACTAGACCTGACCGCCACTATTGTCATCCGAGCATGGACTTTTAAAAAGTTCAGCAACAGTCAGCAAACGGAACTGAAAGTTGGCAACTGAAAAAAGGGAGAGCGCGCGAGCAATAAACAACATATGTTTGTCGAATTTTCTTTTTTAAGCAATGCATGTGTATCTTTTAACATCTCAAATGATGACTCCGAGGCACCAACTTACAGGAAATGCTTGCACGGGCTCCAAGTTTTGCAGGTTCCATTTTAGTCAGTACAACACATCCCTCACTGGTTTGATTTGGTTCAGTAAAGGCGTGCTAGACGAAAGTCGCTGTGGAGACACTGTGGAGCTTCCTGCATTGGAAGTCGGATTTGTGCATTCACCTGGAGCAGTGTGGCAAGACATCAAAGGACCCTGTTAGTCAAACCAAGATTTTATTTTACTCCCAGGGTCAAAGGCAGACCATTGGATCAACTCAACATTTAATGTTGTGTCTATGGGTTCTTTGCGCGGCAACAATAGGGTTTCATGAAACACAATCAATGAAAGCAAATGTGTGTGGTTGATTTGTGGAGCAAATAGTTTTGAATTTGGGACACAGCCCAAGGGTGTTCGCGAAGCGGGCATTGCAAAAATGCTGAGGTTCGGTTCGTGGATGTGAGCACAGGGATTCTTTGCCCAGTGCCATTGGCACCTCAACATTCAGCCCCTTGGAAGTCTGATGGGTGGGCTCATCATAGTGACGGACAGGAGTAGATACTCCGTCACTACGGTGAGCCCATCTGCTTTCGTTGGGAATCATGTTGTTCCTAATGAGAGCGAAAATGCTCCACGCCCCCCAGGCAAATGTGCGCGGACGGATCATATCGAAATAGGGCATGACATCGGTCGTACCTGGTTTCGATATGATCCGTCCATGCACACTTGCCTGAGGGCCTTGTTTTCCAAACAAGGCCGAGCTTTGCTTCAACATGATGAACTTTGCTTAAACATGGCCAGTGGGGATCATATTCAGATCAAGAAGGACAAGGAAACTTATCCAGCAGGACATGGCGGTTCTGTACCTTGGCGGTGTGTGGGTGCAAAAACCAGTGTGTTTTCTCGAGATAGCGTCGAACCAGGCCTCAAACTGGAAGGTGTTGGGCCTATCTTTGTAAACTTGGACGCCCTGCTGTCCTAGTCATTCCTACAGATCGAGTTCTGCACTGCCCAGCCTGTGGGTCAAAGTGCCCATGGCAGTGAGGAATGTGAACCTTGGCCAATTGATGGGAGATCCGAGACTGATTTGAAAACCAACATGCATCAGAATTCGAATATCCATTGACTCGACTTTGCTGTCATAGGAGTGCGGGTTGGCATTCAGAATTCATTCAGAATCATGCAGGCCAAATTGACAGGTGTTCTTTCGGATTCTGTATCCTTTTCATTTTGCAAGTTCAGTCGCTGCAGCCTCTCCCCAGCATATTTCAAGCATTTTTGTTCGTTGCCGGATAGCTGGAGCTGCTCATTCTTTTCAACCATGTCGGTCAGCTAGGCATCAGCATAACATGTTGTGGCCCTGTCACCTTCACCGGCATTTCCAAGCAGAATGATCAATACTGGCTGGTGGTTTCAAACATTTTTTATTTTTCCTAGTAATCATTAACACATGGTTGGTTGACCCAATATTTTTCATAGGGGTGGTTCAACCACCAACCAGAAACAGCGTCACAACTACCAGTCTCACGATCAGATCCACCGTCGTGCGTGCCAGCGTACCGTGCAGCCGCTCGTCCATGAGCGCCACGATCTCCAGGACGCTTGGGGCTCAGCAAGGCAGTGTCGAGTTGTTGAGCTGTGGGATGCGGTGGGTTTCATGGCAAGGGAGTGATGATGTCACTGTAGGATCTGTGGGTTTCATTGTAGGAGCTGTAGGATGTCACTGTAATCACACTTAATCAGCTAATGTTAACTGCAATAGGATTTTGCGAAGTGGTTTCTTAGGTTAAACTAAAGATTCTTGGATAACCAACGTGAGTAGAATGATATAATCGTAAGACAGCAGTAATATGTTCTGCCTCACTTCAGGATTGACGATGGTGATAGGCTTTCAGGATTGGCAAAGTCGGTGGTTCTTGAGCTTGCACTATTTCTAAAGTGTTCGAGCATACATCCATGTTTCGGTTTCTCAAAAGAGGGAACCCCAAAAATGGTTATTTTCTAATGACAATGAGATGATTTGGGGGTACCATGGGGTACCCTCATTTTGAGAAACATCATATCATTTCAACCATTGGCCCACGCAACATTTTCGAACGCACTCATCGGTGGCGTTCCTGCTCCTTTCCAGTTTGGGTACCAAAGTCTCAATTTGCTTTGTTGGCTATGGGTCAATATTGACGAGCCAATACTAGGGGATAATAACCAACAATGATAAGGGAAACAATAGCCAATGAAGGGGGAACCAGGGGTACAGGGTTTTGACCCATGGCCATATGTTAGTGATGTACCTCCAAATCGGTTTGCTTTCATTTCCAAGAGTCATCATTTAGGGCTTCCAGGCACCAAAGTGCCCTATATGGATACACCCTTGAAGAACCGATGGCCTTGCCAAAGCTTAAAGGACAGACGTTGCAGAAACCCACGCGGAGGCGGAGGGAGTGGTGCAGCATGCCTTGGGGGCCTTACCTGTGGTTCAGCTTGGGGTACAACAAAACTTGGCTTTCCAGGGTCATGTAGTTACAAAACCAAGACCTATTCCGGGGTTCTCAGACCTTAACACGTGACGGCAATTTGAGGATCATGTCATTGTTTCTTTGCGAAGTTCCGAGGAGATGCCAGCGCCAGTGATATGGGTCGACTACCGCCATGATGGAAACAGCAAGTCCGACAGCAACATGCGCCACCGTTACCGCAGTACTGCAGCAAGTGCCCAGGCTCAAACATTTCAAGTTTGGAGAAGCCTTGTGGCAATCTTCACCTGCACGCTGATGGCTGAGTAAGCTGTTTGATTGAAAACCCAGGGTTGTTGCTTCCCAACATGTGAGTGGTGAGCCACACTAGCGAGCGACGGACAAGAGGCTTCGCTTTATTCGATGGCCATCCTTCACCCATCAAATCGGCACCCTGGTTGAATCAATTTTGGGAACCCATGGGCTCTCAGTTCGAAGGCTTGACAACCATCCCCTATGCATGGTCAACTCAACGAAGGACATCGAAATCGGTGCCCCGTTGCATCGTTTGTCGTATCACCGTTGCCGTGGCGTAGCCTCCGAAGGATGCGGACGCTTAGAGACTTGGTCAAGAGCTTGGATGGGTGGCATTGCCCTGGCAGCATCATTCGGGTGAGAAGCATAGCCATCCATGGCCATCCATGATCCATCAACCATTCAGGCAATGGTGGCTACAGCAGTGAAAAATACCAACTGGTGATGCTAATGATTAGCTAGTGGTAATGACTATGCTGAAGTCCAAGGGCCCATCATTACTCATCATGATGAATTGGCTGTGGGTCAGTTCACCCTGTGGTTCCCCATCTTTAATCAGGCTGTTTTCCCTATGATTGTTGGCGAGCTTACTGTATCCCCCATGAATGTTGGTTGATGCACTGCCTGACCCAACTCGCCAATTATGTTCCGCTAGTGGGCTATGGTCAATATCAATCATAGCTTAGCACTCTTGATGAGCTCAGTTTGAAGAATCTCCAAGGTTTACCTGCCAAAATTCCATATGGCTCCCGCTTTCTTCCCAGCCATTTGGTTATGGTCGTGCCCCATGCCCCTTGTTTGACCGTTTCATGAAGCTTCACTTGTGAAGCAAGTCGGTAGCAACCTATCTCTGCCCGCATGTGCCCACCATGTGGCCTTGCACCTTGCCTTCACCCCAGCACCCCCAGCATGAAGCTGTTTGTGTTGCTGCTTCAGCCGTGTCTTCCCCTTGTTTGCTAGTCACTTGGCTCAGGACCTGTCGTTTTTCCTGTGGTGCTGGCGGTGGAGCTTTTAGGACGTCATGCATCGCAGTCCAAGAATCCACCGACTGGTCATTCCCCTCACTTTTCCTGCTGTGCTGCCGCCGAACTCATCCAGAGTTCAAGATGTTCAAGGCATAAAGAAGCATAAAGATCACAAGTGCCTTGAGGTGTTGATTGATTCGGGTCTTTTGTTATCTGATGTTATCCGTCATTTCATGAGCCCAGCGGCAGGAGTCAGCGCTTCCGGGTTAGGTGCGGCAGATGTGGCCCACACACCTTGGTGGATCCTGGCTGGCGTGATGCCTGCTGGACCCAGTGCCACAGCTGTACAGGATTGGTGAAATTGGGTATAGCAGGTGCGTAGAGCTAATGATTGATGTGACAATGGTATCCAATGGTTGTGTAACCGCTACTTACCAAAGTATAATGACCCATCAGTGAGATCTGATCACATTTGATCATGCAATGATACCTCTACAGACTCTACATATGTTTACTGTACATTAGGCATATTGTTCGTATATACACTTGGAGAACCCCTGCGCAGGTGGCATGCCAATGGTTGATGCAAGTAAAATTGGGGTCGGCAGAAACAATGATATATGTATATATTTATATATTTATATTCATATACAGCATATAAATATCTTAATTACTGGCTGGTGGTTTTGGTCCTAACTACCAAGCAGAAAGACGTCAGGGTTTGGCTGCCATTTCACGGATCCCAAAAGGTCAGTGTCTCGGCAAACCATGGCCGAGGTATTGATATGGGAACCTACAAAATGTCGAGCTTTTCCAAAAGCCAACAGGAGCCTGTGTCATGGGACGTGCTTGGCATAACATCAGCTCCAGTTCTTCGTAGATCAGTGTTTGGTTTCAGACCACTCAGGATGGTACCGTTGTTCCTGCTCAAGAAGGTGGAAGCAGCAACCCATATGAGCTTATCAATCCTGGGTTAAGCTTACAGAAATGCTGCCGCTAGTTGACATCATGTCATCTTGCGGTTGCTTCATTGTGGAAGTTTGGAAACCGGAAACATCGTTGGAGGCATGCTAACACCCAATGCAAGACAGCCAAGCTTTGCTCCGCGTACGTTTGGGCAGGCCTGGAACAAGATCTCAAGATGTTTGCTTCACCACTAAGAATTTGGATATGTATGTGTATATATATTTGTATATATATATGCCAATATGTATGGTTGTGTGTGAGTCTGAATACAAAGATTTAACTATTTATATACACATCTTACAATATACATTTTCATGAAATTGTACGCGTGAACAAGAGCAAGTCAGGACGTGATTGGCAGGGATGGACTAACAGCCATAGCAAGGGCAACCAAAGGATGGAGCCCATGCTCACTCCTGCAGGCAACATATTAGCAGCTTGATTGTTGGCTGTTGCAGAGGCCGATTTCTTGATATATGAAATATGATATATGATATAAGCCAACTGGGACTTGGTGAAAGTTGTTTGGTTTATAATTCTCTATGTTTTTTCAATAGACATTATTGTTTGTTTTAATTATCTCTATGTTATCTCTTTGTTTGGTTCATGATTATCTCTGTATCTTTCAATTACACACCGTTTTTTCATCTCCAGACATCTGCATTCACATTGGACTTGGGAAAGTTCACCAGCTACGCAGGAACAATATGGAGTGAACCAGCGCAACCCGGCGGAGTGGCTGGTGATGGCTGTGCAACATTTGTGACGTGACACGTGGCACACAGTGATGAGACCCAATTTAGCTCGGAAAACTGGAGAGGTTACTGAGGTTACTTGATGTTTTGTGCCTCGTGCCTTTTGTTTTGGTCTTGAGTTCACTGGTTACTTGTGGCCAATCATGTAGGACTCCCACCCTGCGATTGGTTCCATATCTCCAAGTGGTCCGACCTTGGTGCGGTCGTTGATGGCCAAGCATTTTCTCCCAACTTCTCCAGGGAAGGCGAT
This sequence comes from Symbiodinium kawagutii, assembly GCA_009767595.1. Taxonomy (NCBI): domain Eukaryota; class Dinophyceae; order Suessiales; family Symbiodiniaceae; genus Symbiodinium; species Symbiodinium kawagutii. The sequence goes on along the minus strand of VSDK01012929.1, from coordinate 95,127 downwards.
CATCTTCAGCTTCTGCGGGAGCTCTGCATTCATCAAATGATGGTTTCTCAAGTCATCACGGGACCCCCCCAGGCATGGTTGGTTTATTACTAAAAATGCTTAATCAACTGGATGATGAAAGGGGTCGCGTATGACTTGAGAACCAACAAATTTCATGAACTACTATTATTAAGCATCATTAGCCATCGTTAACCATCATTAACCATCATGAACCATCATGAACCATCATTAACCATCATTAACCATGATTAATTATTAACCACCAACTAACCACCACTTGCATCCCTACGGGTCCCAACAGACCATCCGCTGCTGAGATGGTCAGATCACAGACTTCAGTCGCTTCACTTCGGCCACTGCTGCGCTGGCGCCCTGCGTGGGCCCTGAGGATAAACAGAACGGCCTCAACGAAACGTCGCTTGCCAGTGAAAACGTCATCCAACTTGGGTCAGCTTAGTTGGTTAATGATGGTTTAAGTTGGTTCGTGGTGGTTTAAATTGGTTTGTGGTGGTTAAAGTTGGTTTGTGTTGGTTTATGTTGGTTCATCGATTTTACAAGTCGTGTAAGACACTGTAAGACTATGCACTTATGGCGATCTATGGTAGATTATGGTAGATTATGGTAGGCCGTGGGTATGAAAGCCAACTTTTTGCACTAGGGGCCATAGCATTCATTGACTAATCAGGTGTAGCATTCTTGGTCTCTCAGCATGGTATTGCAACTAGCACACACACACGCGTCAAATGGTGGTTTCTCAAGACTTGGAAGCCTCAAAATTGGTTGGTTTATTGCATGTTTCATCATTTCTCTTGCTCATGAAAATGACTATAATATATGATTTGATATACCTTTATAATACAAATACATGATTATCATCAATATTTTTTCGTCCACAAAACTACAAAATGGCCATTGATTGACAGCCGGGTGAACTTGATTGCGCTCAACTCGGGGGTTCCATGTTGGGCGCAGCACCTCGGCACCAGGTCATTAGGTTGGCTGCAGCCCGTGGTTTTCGGACAGGTCGAGTGGGTCGGGCCATTAGTAGGGACCCGGGACCCAGAAGAAGTCATTTGGCTATGGGTCAATATTAACTAACCAATAATGGTGGTTATTAACCAACCAAGAATAGGGAAAACAATGGTTATAATAGGGGAACCAGGGGTACGGGGTTTTGACCCATAGCCATTTCTTGATGATTAAGATTCTAAGATTGAAGAAAGATGGCTATGATGGAACTTCGAATCTCCAGATTAAGAATTCTTAATGAACATTAAGACGAGCTCCAGTCATTGGAACCAGTCGACGTGTATCTTCGATGAACTTCCCCGTTGGTAGCTCCAACGACTGGATCCGAGTGTCGTGTCTTTCCAACTTGGTCACCAAGGCAGACGATGCGTCTTTTGGGCCATGCCTTGGACATAGGACGGCTCCCAGGGGGGGCTCCAGAAATGCTTGGTGAAGCGCAGTGTGGAGCCATGGTATTGTTTAGGTGTGGTTTTTGGTATGGGTCAATTGGTCGACATATGGAGGTTTCTCAAAATAGGGAGCCCCAAAAATGGCTGGTTTATTACTATAGATGGTTAATAACTAGATGATTTGGGGGGTCCCCTATTTTGAGAAACCCCCATATGTCGACATGATGAAGGCCTTGACGGATGCTGGTTGCAGTCAAGGCCTTGACTCGCAGCCATATTGCTCGGTGATGGACAGTTCCCAACGCACGCTTTTGGATTCATTATGGTTCTTGTTGGTGATTTTACACATTTTTATTTTCACCATTATTTCGAAATTGTTCCTTGGTGGACTACATAGTATTTTTCATAGGGGTTGAAACCACCAACCATTGATTCATTGTATTTAAATCAACGTATCACATACATAATGTGTATGCCTCTTGTTCGCGTGTATATGCAAAATATGGTCAATGTATCAAACTCTCGCGCTCTCCACCTCTCAGCAGGGCGACCACTCGCCTGTACACCCAAAATTTCCCTCGCTTGTGCACCCGAAATTTCCCTCGCTTGTACACCTGGTTACCTGAGATCTTGTTTTTCTGTGGCAGGCTTGGTACTTTGAGTGCGTGAAGTCATCTTCATCATGCTTTGCGCAATGTGAATCGGACAGCAGTTGCTTATCGGACGTTAACATGCCCCACCCCCACCCCACCCCGCCCCACTTCACTCCGCCTGATCCATGATGATGGTGCAGGCGTGTTCGCTTGTAGCACGTGTGCTTCTATGTTCGAACGTTAACATGCCCCAGCCCGCCACCCCACCGCACCCCACCTCACTCCGCCTGATCCATGATGATGGTGCAGGCGTGTTCGCTTGTAGCACGTGTGCCCCCCCCACCCCACCCCAGCCCACCCCACCTCATTCGTCAAAAGGTATGAAAGTCTCTGGGTGCGCAAGTGAGTGAGATTGTAGGTGCGTAAGTGAGTGAATGCTTGGGTGCGCAAGTGAGTGAAATTTTGGGTGCGCAAGTGAGGGGTTTGCCTCTCAGCAGACTAGTTTACCATCAACAAACTGTTATACTCATAACCATCAAGAACGAGCACTAATAACAGCCACTATCATCATCAATGAACAACAACATTATATACTAATTCTTAATAACAACGATTATCAACATCAATCACTGTAATCAAGAATCATTCTAAGTATCTGATAAAGATCCAAAAACGTCGTCAAACATTGATCCATAGTGATTCATGATACAACCGGTACCAAGAATCACTGACCAGAAGTCGTTGCCTTGGCTGCAGGCTGGCGCCGAGTTCAGTTGGAGGACGTTGAGCTCGCAGCATGGATGGGGCGACGCAGCCAATGCCAGAGAGATTGCCACCTGGCACTGGTCATTGGGGCACGAAGGATGGTCATTTGGTTGGTGGTTGAAGCAGGTTGAAGCCATGGTTGGGTGGTTGGGTGGTTGGGTGGTTTAAGAATGGTCATTTGGCATGTTGAAGATCTTGGCTGGTCGTCTGATTGGTGATTCAACCCATGCTGAACCGTTTCTTCATGGGTTTGTGCATAGCCATGGTGGTACTTTCCCAGTTCAGTTTAGCGTTATGAATAGGGAAACTAGCTATAGGGGTACACCATGGCTTTGAACAAACCATTTGTAGCTTATTTTGACCGCCATGCCAACTGGGATGATGGTTTCAAATGAAGGAATTTTCTGACCGGGACGGGGCATGTTATCTTATGACCCATCATCACCAACTATTCCCAGCATAGCCACATCATCATTAGGATTACACCAGATGAGTCTGTTTCATGGTTAAAACGATGATCAGCTATGTCACAATCATGTCAAGAAAAGTCTCATTGCAAATTTGACAATACACACAGTCACGACGCTGATCATTTCCAATGCACCACCATGGTTACACGGTCACCGGATCCCTTTCTGTGAAACGAGCCGTTTGTGGAAAGAGCTACAGCCCTTGGCCATTGATAATCTACGAATGCCAAGCTTGGGAGCCGACGGGTTTGTTCCATGGAAGCACCCGAACACAACTTATGAGCGTGTTAACTCCCAGTGATTGTGCCACCCCAAACCATCAATGCCTTCCCCTTCCGGAACCGCGATCACGATGCTATGATGGCTATGTTTGACCAGGGTTTGATGGTGACAAGCACATTGTTACTGGATTTTCTTGGGGTCCGGGCACGGTTGGGGCAGCAAGAAAGACATGAATCGATGATCGAAATAGACCTATCCGGGGAGTGACTCTCACCACGGAACCCCTCAGCGGAGTTGAGCTTGGCGAGGCATGGTGAAAGTCATCGGTGTGAGCTTGAAGACGCTGTGGGCCATCGGAGAGTTTTCTTCGGGCAGTGGTCAAAGTGCCGGGGCGGCAGCTAGGGGAACACATGATGGGGAACGAGTCCATGTTGGTGACAGATGTTTTTTGTGCTGTGCCTGAGCTACAAGAGTGTATATTTTGTACTTGATATCATTCATGTGGATTTTGCTACTTTTGATTGGGTTCACTGACCTTTCTAAGGCTTTCGAGCTATGTTTTGAGAGATCATGAGCACATCATGGGTGAGGGCTATTTGGTTGGTTTCTTTCGAACACTGCGGGCTGTTTGCAGATTTCGGTACCCGGCGCGGGCTTGTTACTGTACCTTGATATACAAAGGCTCGGTACCTTAATCGCCATCGGACCAAGGGAGCCTGGGACTCGGAGAATTGTTTCCATTGCTCTCTTTCGCTCTATTATTGCGGGCCAGAAAACATCATTTTGCTTCTTGTGGAAATTTGTTTAAACATATTTTCAGCAATGGTTTGAGGTATTTCTTTAGTGATAGTTTTTCAGTGATGTATACATACAATTTATATAGACCCAATCGTATATAATATCTAATTGGTATGACGTCTAACACCCAATAACTCCATACTTATATATATTATGTGGTGATGTAATTGATGTATATATATATTTACACATGCAATTTCTATACACCCAATCATATATGATATCTGATTAGTAATAGGTATAAGATCTAATTTATATCATATATATATATTAATATATCATATATATGAAATAGGCATAAGATCTATATAATAATCATCTACTTCTACTATAAACTAACAATATACGCAAGTGATGTATAGATCCATAGGTCAAGCCCCCTTCCTGGGGGCCGCTTTCCGTCGTTCTGACTAGGCGCCTTTGCGAAGGCCCTGGGCGATGCGGTGCGCAGTTGCTATCCGGGCTTCCGGGCGCTCAACATCGAGCCTTGGCGGAAGCGGT
>VSDK01012929.1:67005-90282 GCA_009767595.1 Symbiodinium kawagutii | reverse complement strand
CGGTTCAGTGGGGAAGGCTGGTGAACATCTGGTGAATTATAGTCATTCACTAGTGAATTGTAATGGATTATAGTCATTCACTAGTGAAAATCTAGTGAATTATAGAGAATTGCAGCTCTAATGATAGTTGATTATAGTGTATTATACTTGATTAATGTTGATTATAGGGATTAACCTATAGTTGATCAACTACAATTATAGTTATGATTAAAGATAATTATGGTGAATGATAGTTGATTATAGTTATAACTATTATAGACAATTCTAGTTATATAATTCAGTGGTGAATTATACAGAATTATAGTTATGATTATAGTCAATTATGGTGAATGATAGTTGATTCTAGTCGATTATGGTGATTCTAGTCGATTATAGTTGATTAATGTTGATTCTAGTTGATTCTATATGATTATTTATGGTCAATCTTTATGTTTCATGATTAGCATGGCTAGTAATTAAGGTGCTGCAAGTTGTGGTTAATTCAGATTAATTATGGCAAATTTGTGGTTTATTAATGATTACTACGTAATTATGATTGATGATTGTGTTTATTCTACCTTGATTATAGTTCATTACGCCCACTAATCAAGGTGGTAATCATAGTGGTTGTGGCTTCGCAACGCATTGAGCCTTGGTGGTGATCCATTGATGAAGGATAAATCAACGGTGATGAGCAACGATTCTAGGAAATATTTCTGGCTGGTTGATCAGCCATGCTTGGCGCTGCCACAGATGTATGTTTTCCAACATTGAAGTACACCCAAGTTCTTGAGCCTGTGAATTAGTAATGTTCTTTGGGTTGTTTAGAACATATCCCATGCTTATAGCTCATCCAGGCATGACTGGGATGAGACGCAAGTTTGAGACAGATACTGCGGTGATCTATGAAAAGGGGCCTTCAATAATGCACTCGCTTCATTTGAGGAGTTTTGGTGTTTGTCCTCTTATTTCTTTGTCAAGCGCCTCTATCATATTACATACTAACATTCCTTGTGTATGTGCACAGTGTGCTTGCATCAGTATGGTTCTTCAACTGCCCAAAATGGCGCCGGACCAAGGATGGCATCACTCAGAAGGTGCGGGGAGCTGTCGATAGCTGAGTGTTTTGATGGGTCAAAACCGCACAGGCCAAACAAGTGTGGGATAGTTATTCGCTTGACAAAACGAATACACTGAACATTGGCAAGATAGATGCTTCAGATGGTTGAGATGGTTAAGGTGGTCAACATGGTTAGGGAAATTCAACAGCCATGTACCACATTGTCTTGGATCAGTGTCAAGGGCGTTGGTTTTGATGTTGGGGTGCCCCCTGGTCGATCTTGGGAGTCAGGTTATGTCAGGATAGAAATCCACATGAATGAACCTGGGACGCTGCGCCTGCAGGTGGCCTTGTATGTTGGGGCCTCAGGGGCAGTGGTGAGGTTGAGCTGTGGCCACCATTGGTGAGCTGTGACTTTTTAGATCTTTTTAGTCATCAGCGGCTGGGGGCCTGCCAGTATTTTGGGGTTCGCTGTTCATGAGTCTACCAGATTGCGAATGAACATCCAGGAAGTGGGAATGCAGCTTTGATCACCTGTTGACTTCACACCAGAAAATCCCACAGAGTTGCAAAGATCCGAGACCCGACATCAGCTTGACAGGAGAACATCATGCGTTCATTTTTGGGGGAAGAACTGGTAAGGTGAACTGACCCAAAGTCACTCGATGAGAAGGGAAGCACTGCAGATACAACTGACGAAACTTGGTGACTCGCCATGTATCGAGATGTTTTCTCACTGAGCTCAATGCCTATGTTCGAGTCGTGCTTATTCTACCAGGTTTCTGAGGGAGATTCGTAGAGTTCTGGGGTAGGTTACACTTGGAGCTGCAAAAGCAAATATGGTCCCTCAATGCTCAACGCAGACCCTTTCCACATAGAATCCTACAAGTCGAAGATGTGAATCCTGATGCCCATGAGCTGGCGGAGGAATTTTTGTTCGAACCAAATCTACAGAATTGTAATTATTGTTTAGTTTGGGGTCACTATTCCTCCACGGCCATGTTTTTTGAGACAAGTGATGGACTTGACTCTCTCAGCTACTCTTTTGAACTAGATTGGTATGTTCCAAGACTTTTTTCCTTTTGTTCATGTGTTCTTCGGTTGAGCTTTCTTCTTCTTGTTTTCGGTCTTTCTGAAATATCTAGATCCCGAAGACCAGCTCTTCTTTAATGATTGCTGAGCCACAGATTCCCATTACCATAGTTCATTAGTTGGTCACCAATCAACTGAGCTAACAGTTGGTAATCAGCATCATTGATGATATCACCTCATTAGTTGGCTATCATGGATTATTGGATATAACCTCATTAGTTGGTTAGTTGGTTACCATCGAGGATGGTAGCTCGGATCCCAATCGGTTAGATACCTACCTTACGATTGGTTTTATACCTAACTGATTCATATCTCGGTACGTGATAAGCAAGTATCATTCGTTGGTTACCATGTTTTTATTTAATGAGTATCATTCGTTGGTACTTGGTAACCAAACCTCAAGAACCATCATTAGGTTGGTTGAAAGTCATCAGGTTAGATAGGTTAGATGCTTCAAATGGTAGTTGGGAAACTGTTTGAATGTTAGTTGGGAGATGATATAAGCTCATTAGTTGGTTACCAATTACCAACTACCAACTACCATTAAAATAGTTTAATTACCTTTAATACTATATGATTACTATCATTAATTGGAATATTTCCCAATTAAATACTATCCAACTACCTTTAATGTTTGTAATTGGTAGCCGTCGTTCGTTGGTTACCATCCATGGCAAACCTTGGAAGATCCTGAGTTCCTCCTGGCCTCGTCTTGAGGTGGGTCAGGAGCTCAGGAAGGTCCATCCCCATCTGCCCTTGGCCACCGGCTTCGAGCGACGGCTGGATGTGGAGCCACTGGGCCGACCAAGCACCCAGTGGTTAGGGGATGTGTGGGGGCCAATGACCATGGATTAGGGGGTGATAGATGACCATAATTAGCCCATCAACTGAGCTAACAGTTGGTAATTATCATTAGATGATTGTAGTGAGATCTTTAACCAGTGGCTGATGATAGAGGATTATAGGGGATTTATAGGGGATTGATAGGGGATTGATAGAGGATTTAGAGAAGATTTATACGGGATTTACAAAGGATCGGCAGGGGATTTATAGGGGATACTAGGCAACAATGATAGGGGAGTTTTCAAGGAAATGACATGACCAATTGACCAACCGACTCAAGAAAAGAAGCAAGAGACCAACCATGAACAGCCTTGGAAGTAAGAATCATCAGAGTTGGGACTTATGCGACATTGCGCTATTGACCAGCAAAAAAGCGTAAGTCGAGGATGAATCATACATACTTGCAATCGTCAAATCTCATTAATGATTGATTAATCATTATAGACAGTTCACTATTAACAACAGCTAACAGCCATTTTCACCAACCAACCATTGCTATGACCTCAACAGTTGGCACCCATGATTGAAGCTTCAGGTTGTCTTCGGTTGCGTGTCCCATTCCACGTGATGAAATCACCAAGCTTGGGGTGGTATGGACACACCCAGAGAACCTTTGGGTGCGGAACAAAACATGACCATCACATGTTTACAACTGGGGACCTACTTGCACTAGGATCAAGCACTCATGTTTCAAGGGTGCCACCAGTGTTGGCATCTCAAAGTTCCTGTTTTTTCTTGGGGGGAGCCATGGGTTCCCAGCAGTTGGCTCCGGCGCGGATGCTTTCGGGGGCCTACAGATCTCTTGAAACAGCGTTGAACAGGAAAGTCATGGGAATAAGGACCACGTGACTGTGCAACAACACCAGCTATTGGCTTTGCTTGGTGGATCAACAACCACCAGAGGACCGAAAAGTAATGATGTTTCAATAGATGGTTCCTTAAATCCGCCTCTTTGCTCTGTGAGTCTATGCTGAACATTGGTTAAACATAAGCTGTTCATGTGTAATCCACCACAGTTGGATGCATCACTGCCATTAGACGACCTGCTTCATGTGAGGCCCTGCCTTTCTGGACCTGTGTCTTGGTGTGGATCAGCAGGGCGTCCTGGTGGGGCTAAGCCAATGTGAAGCACCACCGTGAGCAAATTCTCTGTGGCTTTGATCAGGGAGGATTCTGGGAGAATCATAACCCAAGACCCAAGACCCAGCCGCACAGTTGTCATTCGGATGAAAGATAGCTGGAATAGCACAGTGCCAGAAACACACTGTCATCACTTTCTGACTGACCATGACTAGTCCCCCTTGTTTCCCCTTTTTGCCCAGCTTGAGGGTACTCTTTAGATTTTTAAACGTGAAGGTCCTTTGACCTTGACCTTGGGTCTTGATCTATGATTCTTGCAATCAATGGCGACATTTTACGAACCAACTTAGCTAACCAGGGGGCCCTTCATCGTAGTTTGCTAAAATGGCGTTGCACACTGTCTCTCTTAGTGTACGGCTTCACCTCTGATCAACTACTGTTGATGCAGCCGGTAGTTGATAGGGACCCGCACACTGCCGCAGGCGCTTGGTGTTCTTTCAGTTGTTGCCTCTCCTACCCTCACCGTCATCAACCACTGCTGGCGCCATCATTAGGCATCATCAGAAATCATCATTGAACCGTCATGAATCGTCAATAAACCATCAGGTAATCATGAAGTAACCATCAATTAACCATCTATCATTCATAGTAATTAAACCGTCCATCAACCGTGAATGTACCTTATACCCATAGTTAATCAACACTTAATAACCAGCAACTGCAACTAGGCATCAATTAAGCATCAATGAACCAATTCACCATCAGTTTGCCATCAACTCACCGGAACGAACCATCAATAAGCCAAATCAACTGTCAGTTATCAGTTCTATGAACCATCAGTTGACCATCCATCAGCCATCAATGAGCCATTAATCAACTATCAGTTCTCATAATATCACCTCAATTCACCGTAATGAACCATCAATTCACCATCAATTAACCATCAACTCACCATCAATTCACCATCAACTCCCCATCAACTCACCATCAACTCACCATCAACTAACCATCAATTCGCCATCAACTCACCATCAATTCACTATCAACTCACCATCAACTCACCATCAACTAACCATCAATTCGCCATCAACTCACCATCAATTCACTATCAACTCACCATCAACTCACCATCAACTAACCATCAATTCGCCATCAACTCACCATCAATTCACTATCAACTCACCATCAACTCACCATCAACTAACCATCAATTCGCCATCAACTCACCATCAATTCACTATCAACTCACCATCAACTCACCATCAACTAACCATCAATTCGCCATCAACTCACCATCAATTCACTATCAACTCACCATCAACTCACCATCAACTAACCATCAATTCGCCATCAACTCACCATCAATTCACTATCAACTCACCATCAACTCACCATCAACTAACCATCAATTCGCCATCAACTCACCATCAATTCACTATCAACTCACCATCAACTCACCATCAACTAACCATCAATTCGCCATCAACTCACCATCAATTCACTATCAACTCACCATCAACTCACCATCAACTAACCATCAATTCGCCATCAACTCACCATCAATTCACTATCAACTCACCATCAACTCACCATCAACTAACCATCAATTCGCCATCAACTCACCATCAATTCACTATCAACTCACCATCAACTCACCATCAACTAACCATCAATTCGCCATCAACTCACCATCAATTCACTATCAACTCACCATCAACTCACCATCAACTAACCATCAATTCGCCATCAACTCACCATCAATTCACTATCAACTCACCATCAACTCACCATCAACTAACCATCAATTCGCCATCAACTCACCATCAATTCACTATCAACTCACCATCAACTCACCATCAACTAACCATCAATTCGCCATCAACTCACCATCAATTCACTATCAACTCACCATCAACTCACCATCAACTAACCATCAATTCGCCATCAACTCACCATCAATTCACTATCAACTCACCATCAACTCACCATCAACTAACCATCAATTCGCCATCAACTCACCATCAATTCACTATCAACTCACCATCAACTCACCATCAACTAACCATCAATTCGCCATCAACTCACCATCAATTCACTATCAACTCACCATCAACTCACCATCAACTAACCATCAATTCGCCATCAACTCACCATCAATTCACTATCAACTCACCATCAACTCACCATCAACTAACCATCAATTCGCCATCAACTCACCATCAATTCACTATCAACTCACCATCAACTCACCATCAACTAACCATCAATTCGCCATCAACTCACCATCAATTCACTATCAACTCACCATCAACTCACCATCAACTAACCATCAATTCGCCATCAACTCACCATCAATTCACTATCAACTCACCATCAACTCACCATCAACTAACCATCAATTCGCCATCAACTCACCATCAATTCACTATCAACTCACCATCAACTCACCATCAACTAACCATCAATTCGCCATCAACTCACCATCAATTCACTATCAACTCACCATCAACTCACCATCAACTAACCATCAACTCACCATCAATTCGCCATCAATTCACCATCAATTCACCATCAATTCACCATCAACTCACCACCAATTCACCATCAACTCACCATCAATTCACCATGAATCAATTCACCATCAATTCACCATCAACTCACCATCAATTGACCATCAACTCACCATCAACTCACCATCAATTGACCATCAACTCACCATCAACTCACCATCAATTGACCATCAACTCACCATCAACTCACCATCAATTGACCATCAACTCACCATCAACTCACCATCAATTGACCATCAACTCACCATCAACTCACCATCAATTGACCATCAACTCACCATCAACTCACCATCAATTGACCATCAACTCACCATCAACTCACCATCAATTGACCATCAACTCACCATCAACTCACCATCAATTGACCATCAACTCACCATCAACTCACCATCAATTGACCATCAACTCACCATCAACTCACCATCAATTGACCATCAACTCACCATCAACTCACCATCAATTGACCATCAACTCACCATCAACTCACCATCAATTGACCATCAACTCACCATCAACTCACCATCAATTGACCATCAACTCACCATCAACTCACCATCAATTGACCATCAACTCACCATCAACTCACCATCAATTGACCATCAACTCACCATCAACTCACCATCAATTGACCATCAACTCACCATCAACTCACCATCAATTGACCATCAACTCACCATCAACTCACCATCAATTGACCATCAACTCACCATCAACTCACCATCAATTGACCATCAACTCACCATCAACTCACCATCAATTGACCATCAACTCACCATCAACTCACCATCAATTGACCATCAACTCACCATCAACTCACCATCAATTGACCATCAACTCACCATCAACTCACCATCAATTGACCATCAACTCACCATCAACTCACCATCAATTGACCATCAACTCACCATCAACTCACCATCAATTGACCATCAACTCACCATCAACTCACCATCAATTGACCATCAACTCACCATCAACTCACCATCAATTGACCATCAACTCACCATCAACTCACCATCAATTGACCATCAACTCACCATCAACTCACCATCAATTGACCATCAACTCACCATCAACTCACCATCAATTGACCATCAACTCACCATCAACTCACCATCAATTGACCATCAACTCACCATCAACTCACCATCAATTGACCATCAACTCACCATCAACTCACCATCAATTGACCATCAACTCACCATCAACTCACCATCAATTGACCATCAACTCACCATCAACTCACCATCAATTCACCATCAACTCACCATGGTTTCTTTATGGTTTCCCTAAGGAATCACCACCAATGGGCCAATGGCCTGTGGCTTGGTCAGCTTCCCCAGGAGGCCCTGCCTCAGCGCACGGACTTCGTCGAAAAGATCCGCGCGGCGGTGGAGGAAGCCGTGGCCGAAACGCGGCGGAGGACGGAGCCGAGCTCCGCGGCGGAGGGGACCTGGGTGTGACCTGGGTGACTTCACATGATCAGCTGGCTATGGGTCAAGCAGTTGACCAACCAATAGTTGGGGATAATAATCAACAATAATAGGGAAAACAATGGCTAATGATAGGGGAACCAGGGGTACAGGGTTTTGACCCACAGCCATATGATCAGCTGGGTAAGGATGGTTAGTGAATGGTTAGTGATGGTTAATGAATGGCAGTGCTGATTAGTCAGGTTAATGAATAAAACCATTAAAACTGGATTTAAGGAATGGAATAGAATGGTTAATGATGGTTGATGAATGGCAATAATGAGTAAATGAATGGCGAAGAAATGCTTAATGATGGTTAATGATGGTTGGCATCATATGATCAATCTATTTATTGGGCTAATACATCTATGGTTGATAATAGGGGATATGATACTTTACCTGATAATGGCAAAAATGAACCAATGGTTAATGATGGTTAATGAGATCACTAACATTGATATTACATCATTAAGTGGTTGACACTGTGCTTCACATCATTTGGTTGACATCATCAACCATCATTAAGCATGATGATTGATGATATGGTTGATTTGTTAAGACTCATTAGCAATGTATGGGAATCATCGACCAGATTGAGGACATCCCATGACATCACATTAATCTTAACGTTAATTAACCATAAATGGAATCATCAACGTTCATGAGCCATATATTACCCTCATGAACCATAACAGTTGATGGCTGATTCATTGACATATGATGGTTGATGATGGTTCATGATGGGATATATGATCATATGATGATGAAGCAGAGTGATGCTAAATGATATCGGGTTGGTGGTCAATGACTGATCAACATATATTACTGTATGTTTAAGGATGGTTGGGTGGTTTCAAACACTTGTTAGTAAGGGTTCGTGATGACCAAAATTGGCTGGCTTTATAGTTCGAAGTTCAAGATGACTTTTTGTTTCTGAATGATGAGGACGTTACGTTGATGTACCAACGATTAGGACAGTTGGAGCTTTGATGGCTCTAAGCAGTGCTTAGGAATGAGAAGTGACGATATGCTTAGGACTGATAAGTGGTCACTAGTGGGTGGTTTTAAACATGTTTGTGTTTTCCAATATTTGTGATGGTCGATCAACTGATATTTGAGGTTGGAAGCACCAACCAGATTGGTGATAAAATGTTCTGGAATAGTGATGCTGGTCAACAAGAATGCTGACAATCATGGTCAGTACCCTCTGGTAGACTTACATGGCAACGGAGAATCCGCCATTTATATATACGTGGTTTCCTAGGGTTTCCCTATAAAGTATTGTGATTTTCCACTGCCATATTAGCTCACCAGAGAGTAAGAATGCTGAAAAATGGTCACCCATAATTGTGTCACTGTTACACCAATGACATTGGATAGTCGCTCTGATGTCCCCAGAGATGGAAAATCCCTTTGACGACCCCGAACCATCCCCTAGAATCCGAGTAGCATCTAGAAGCCTGAGATGACAGCGTTCCAATCAGCGACTGCCCCAATTTGCAAAACCCAAATCTTCGAACATCCGTGGAAAGATGTTTGAACATGCTGGCTGCAGTGATATTCATCAAACTGTCATGGTTGTGACACAGGAATCTGACCGGGAAGCCGGTGGGATTTCAGTGACAATCACAGGGTAGAATCAATGTTTACAATATAGCTATCAGGATGATTTTGACCACTGCATACACATGATGGTTGCGCTGTTATCATGGTGTGGGGTGGTCACAATAGTCAAGAATTGTTGTAAGCAAAGATGGGTAACTATCCACAACGGTTGGGTTCTGAAGCGAGTCCAAGATGGTGATTTGAATCTGGAAATCATAAGAACATGACTCCTTCACTGCACAACTGAATGGCTATACTTTAGGGTACCGTTCCTGTCAACTGCCGCAAAAACATATTCATGGTGGGCAATCATTTTATTTACAGAGTGACTTCAGGATTTTTGACCGATACCTCATAGCGATATGAATTTCATGTTGGCTTCATGACTTGGGACTAGCATGAAGAGTGGCAAGTGGATTCCACGTGTCGGCTCCAAGTTTGGCAGTAGATTCGGCCCCAAATCAGATCGCGACGAGATGTGTCGAGTTGAATCTATTGGATGGTGAAATGGACATAGTTTGAGGTACCATGAGCAACTTCATCAAGAGGTTGAGCCTCTCACCCTCTTAATTAGAGATTTGTGAGGTGCTGGGTCGGGCACCAGGAACCACACAGGTACTTGCCTTGTTCACCATGGACCAGTCCCATGATCTGGGTGTGTTGAGCCAAGGTTTGATTGACGCGGTTTGAACTTGGTTGTTTTTGGGTGAGGAATCAAGCTATCCCCAGCACTTCAGCGTGATGCAAGCGGTTTTCAACCTTGGTTGGTTGATACTACTGCTAGAGAGAAACCTCCATATTCATTTCCATTACCAAGCACTACTAAGCCTTCTTGTGGTTGGTTGGTTAGTTGGTTGGTTGGTTGGTTAGTTGGTTGGTTGGTTGGCTAGTTAGTTGGCTATTAATTAAGCACTACTAACCCACATGGGTCGAGGGTGCGGAGGAGTTGGCAGATCTTGGAGAAGGATGCGCGGCCGTGTCAGCGTCAATGCCATGACGATGTGCTGAAACTGACGGCCTGGGAAGCCCAGCGGTGCCAGCTGCGGTTGGGGGTGCTGGGCTACCGGGGAATCGTTGTGGCAGGAAGGGCATCGCTATGGCTATAGTTTTAGCGCATGGATTTGGTGGTGAAATTAATCACTGTTTATGATGAAACTGATGGTGGTTTAGTATAACAAGGACCTCAGAACTAGATTTGATGATTCGAATATCTGAATTTAAACCTTTTTTTGGGAATGACAGGCCAGAGCTTTCTCAAGGCTTCACAAAGCAGACGCTATGGCAATGGCTTGGGAATTTAGAGTTGGTACTACCAAAGGAACCCGAAGGCCGGCGCTTTCCATCGCAGGGCTTGTAGTTGCCGCTTTCTGTAGGTCTAGAGACTGATTGATTTTGACATGTCCTGGAGACATGTACTTCTTTAAGATTTGATTGTTGGGATGATGCCCGAAAAGGTTCTTCACCAAGCATGCGCTGAAACCTTGGTACTTCTTGGAAGATTCATGGTGTGGATTCTGCATACCCACAGCCTTTGGCAGTGCATTTTGGTCACATCATTTCCCCAGTCACAGTTGGCCATAGCTCCATGGTTGTTGGCGGCCCCATCACATCGTCTCAAGAATGTCTCAAGGATTGATTGCTGGTCCAATACTACTGCAAATTACATCCATAGTCCTCCAAAAATGATGAACTTATGATTCTCAAATGGTATGTCCATAAATGATGGCAACCCCCAAACCCAAGCATCATTGCTAGGGAGGGCCACGGGCTATGGTGCTCCCTGCGGCTGGGACTGAGGTCGAGACCCTGTGGGACTCAGGACCAACAAAAAGAGCTGCCTCGGTGGATCCAGCCCGGCAGAAACAAATCGTATGTACATCCATGTCAGGCTAGCAATCGACCAGTTGGATGTTCATATCTGGGTTCTCCCAAGTATACTGTTTCATAGTCTTAATTCATACATACAGCTTTACACAGAATCACCAGCAGTAGTGTGTAGTTGCCAGCCAACAACGACACCGGGAGGTATTTGCTGTACCTTAAGTGTTGGTTGATCATTCTCTATGGTGTTTGGCATTTCCATAGAAACCAAGGTTGGTAACTTGTTGGTTTAACAACTGATTCATCCATCTCCACTGACCTACAATGCTTGATATGGCTGCTTTGACATGGCCTGCCATACAACCGCTGGTTTCCTCCGGGGAAGCGTGCCATGCTTGCTGATGCTGACCCTAGACCAAGGGTGTTGACCTTCCAGAGACGATCAATGGATTACCACGGAAACGAAAGTGCCCGGCATACAGCATTCGATGATGTAACGACAGGGGCAAGTGGGTGTCCAAACGTGTTAGGTATATTCAGTTATGTCAAATAGAATCAGTGACGGTGATGGAACCAAGATCACCATGCGATTCTGATTGCGTGCGGGTACATGGTCGCGGGTGTCATGACCGGTTCCGGGTATGCAATGGTATACTGGGAGAGAGAGGCATTCAGCCTAAGATGTTTGAGCTGTTGCCCAGTCCGTTTGCTGCGTTATACTTGTCATGAGCCTGTCCACCAATGATGGTACCCGCGGTCACCCACCCAGAAGGACTTGTTTGTTTCAGAGGGAAGCCACTAATCTTTAGTTTTTCAAGATTCAAATCATCTGAATTTCCCAGTTCCTTCACCTGCTGCAAAACGTTTTTTGTACCAAAAGGCCCGTGACTGGGGAGAAGCGTCGAAGTTGCGAACTGTGCAGCTACAACTTCTGAACATTCCTGGTCTCCAGAGAGCGCAGGACTCCTGTCGATGGGCAATTCAGATGCGTTGGCGCTGACCGCGCTACAGGCGGGCAGAGATTGGCAGTGCATCTTAGAGTGCTTTTGGGGCATGGATGTACACCACATGAGATCAGAAGTCCTTGGCGAAGGTTCTTTCACTCACCATCATTTGAGTTGTTCATTGGAGGCATGCATAAATGATGCAGCTCCACATTACATTTGGGAATAGTTGGGGGTTCATCGTTGTGTCCTTTCTTCAACGATCTTTTCCCTCACCTAGGGCGCTATTTCCTCCTGCTTCGTGAAGCTTTCAGAACAACAAGCTGCCGAGTTGGCTGGCGAGGCGAAGGGAAGGAGGAACCTATGGCAGGAGCTGGGCTTGTCATCGGTCAATCACTGGTTGGTTAATCATGGTTATTGCTGGTCAAGAAAGGTCAATAGAATGGTCCAGAATGCTCACTATTTCTTACTGGTTAATTAATGGTGGTTCATTTGTGGATCCTAAGTACAAATCCTGGTTGGTAGTGGTCAATGATGATGAAATGATGGTAATTTGATGGCCAGTCAAGACACAAGATGTTAACATGATCAATAACCAGTTGTGTTGATGATCAATAGTGCTTCCCTGCAATAGTTGCTCAATGATCCTTTGCAAGGGTTTATGATCCCACAAACAATGGATCACAACTACCAACAACCATAGAAGGTAATTCTCAAACACAATCAGGAGTCACTTTATGTCACTTTGCTCTCAATGATAGGAAATGATCATCAGCAAGACTTGGGATGTACCAACGGCGTGCGGTGAACATATTTATAAATCATGCCCATCATCTAAAAGGGATCCTTTCTAGTGGGGGAAAGCATCAAATTGGGGGTACACCATGTGCGGATATATTCAATATAATAGTCCCTAATTATTTTTTCTAGTAGATGTCACCAGCTAGGAATGATAGAGCAATGGGATCAGAGCCACAGTTATGACATGTCATTACTTCGATGGAGGTTGTGAATATCTTGCGAAGATATCTCTTCAGTGATGATTAGCCCCCTGGGAATTGCTGTGGCGCGCTGGTCATCCTCCTTTCATTTCGGGGCTGCGCATAGACTCCAGAGAATTGAGCACGGAATATCGGTCACCATTGTGGACCATTTGTCATCATGAACCATTCAACTATCCATCATTAAAGTTCAAATTAGAAGGCAAAATCGTCATGAAGTGCATCACGATCAAGTATCAAGTGAAGCACTAATTGAAACCGTCAAGAGTCAATCATCAAGTTGACCATCAGATACCATCAGATTGGCCATCACTTTCTCCTTATATCCTTAACCGCATTGGCTTATCCACGCTCAACAAACCCTGGGTGTTGTACTCTACGACCCGGGGGAGGCCCTGGTGCGCTACCAGCATCGCGATGGCATTGAATTCGCCGAAACGACCACGGCAGCGACTGGCCTGGCTCCCCTGTCGGCGCCTGCGCAAGTGGCCCAGCAGCAACAAGATGTGGCTATGGGTCAATCCAACCAATGATGGTGGATAACAACCAACAAACTAGAGGGAAAATAATGGGTAATGATAGGGGAACCAGGGGTACAGGGTTTTGACCCACTGCCATGTGGTGATTGAAAGTTGAGGACACATTAAATAGTGGAGAAATGATGACTTGACAATTGACAAATGATGGTTAATGGTAGAGAAATGGTGATTCACAGTGGGTAAATGATGGTGGCTTCTCAAAAATTAAATGGCAGCCCATTCGAGAGAGTATCACCATTTTACATACCATAATCAATCAATACTAATTGCATTAGCATACAACCGCTATGAATTTTGATAGATATGATAAACATGAACAATGAACATTGCTCACTACTATAGTAGGTAAGCATCGGAAATGACCACTACCAGCCACCAGTAGTGTGCCAAACGTTTGATAACTACTTGCCATCAGTAGGTTGATAAACATTGGGAAAAGAACACCAATTCTAGTTTATAACCAGGATGTGTATCAACCTACTCTGACGTGGTATCAAGCACCAGTATCTTTTATAAGGATCAGTTTATCAAGCAATGACTACAGTCGTGGTTGAAATCACAACCCTCACCACCCAGGCTCCCCCAAGAAGTGGGCGCCCTCCCGGCAGGCTGAGCCGATGCTGCCGGGCCTCTATGGCGACTGCACCAGGTGCTGCTGGTGAAATACGGGTGTTTCTGAGGGTGAAGGCTTGAGTATCTTCAACGAAATCCCAGGTTTCTGGGCTTCATTGACAGTTCAGCAATGATTTCTGCGCTAATGATTGAACCATTAGAATGATTGGGGGGTACCCGTTTTTTTCAGAAAGACGCACATATGATGGATCAGTGATCCCATATATAGGTAATCAACGACTATATCATAGAATTCACAGTACTCATGATTCATGAGTACTGTTGGGTCAGTGATGCCTGGCATTCACCAGCTAGCAGATCAAGTGGGGGTGGTGCAACTGAAGCCAGCCCCTGGGGCCACCCCATGGGGTCTTCCAGGAGCCGGCGCTGCTCGGGGGAACAAGTGGCCTGTTACGCTGCCTGGCCTGCAGTTTGGGTGGGGCTTGAGGGCTGGCTGCGATACCGTTGGTGAGGCGTCCCGGGTGTAGAAGTCATGGCTGCTGACCTAGTGCTGCAGGTATTTCTGGTGGTTTTTTGCTAAGAATGATTGATATATTATATAATATTGGATGATTTGGGGTACCCCTATGACTTGAGAAACCGCCCAATGAAACAACTACATGGGGGTAATTCTGTTGTATCATGTTGTATATATCTGGGTAATGTGTTGGATCTAGCGATCGCCTGGTGAATCAGCTGCTGTGAAGCTGATTCAACTGATGGTGCTTTCGAAATTGGGATCTTCCATGAGAGCTATACTGTAGTTGGGTGGGTCCTACCAGGTGGGTCCTACCAGGTGGGTCCTACCAGGTGGGTCCTACCAGGTCAAGTTCCAAGAGATTTTTGTGCCGCACATTCCATCGTACCACGTGGCGATGAGCGCCAATGTCCGACTCATAACTTTGATTGCGAAAATCTGAGGCACTTCTGTAAGTTGAGGAATGAAGAGAATCATCGTTTTTCAATGCAACTTTGGGAATAACTTACTGAGCAAACCATCGCTAAACCATGTCTAACCACAACCAAACCATCATTAAGCGATGGTTTCTCCCAGGAGCTGAGACTGAAGCAGATCCCTTGGATTGGCCGGACTACTGAGATGATAACCAGCTGGTTTTTGCTACCGTTGTTAACTATTTCATAATTGTAACAGGCTGATTATCACCGTTATTTGCAGGTTATTGCTTATTACCCCAGGGTTGGTTACCTACTATTTCATGGTAACTGGAAGCATAGACTTAAGAGGACTTCAGTATTTTAGCGAGCACATTTACATGTTTTTGCACCTAGGTAAAATTAACAGTTTTGCACCTACATACCGTTGCTTTTGAACTTTTAATTCTTGATAGCCAAAAAAGATCTATAAACACACTCATCAGTTGCATACTCATATGTGAAGGGCTCAAAACCTCACCTATTCTCAACTAGGGCTTCTGGACGTCACAAGATGATTACTAGATGAATTTGAGAACTAGGAATATTGATGCGAGTTCGCTGACTCGATTAAAAAAGTGATTTTCTGACATTTATTTGTAGCAATCCCTAAAATTCATACTGACAATGTTCGGATAATTTTCGGACATATTTTTCAGTACGTTGAAAAGTCCGAATTTTCAGGCGCAAGACAGCCAGGGTTTACCGAAGTAGCGTCGCCCATGGTCTCACCAAGGAGCAGAATCAGTACTTTGCCCAGTGACTTGGGCTCAAGGGGATCGACTCCATGACCGTTTGAGATTCGATGTCCAAGCATCGAAGTTTGGGCAACTTTGTTGTAGTCAAGTTGTGATTGGTTTCTTGGGGGACCCCAAAGTTATGGTTATTATTTGGTTGGTTTAGTCCTAGAAATGGTTAAACTGGATGAGAGGGGAGGGCTCCCTCTTTGGAGAAATATGTGTAGATTGATACTATTTTTTTTTCTCAGCTCATATGACTTGTGAAGTGACTTTCCACGATATTCAGCAAGCGTTGGGCAGCTGCTGTTACTGGCAAGTTTGTATTCTACATGTCCTTTATCTGTCAACAATAATTGGAACTAAGATATGTTTGATTCATTGTTGCTCCATGGGTCTAAGGTGAAAGATAGCCACTGATGATGAAAACTATTGACTATTGTAATTCTAGCCATGCGTTTTCTTTCCCGCCTCAAATCGGAGCTTGCTTGTGTATCACTTAGTTGAGTGAAAATTGTGATTACTTCACTGGCTAAAGTAAACGCTAAATTCTAAATTGCCCTTTTCCATGAGTAGATACTTTTCAGGGGAACCCATTCTTTAGGTTAAGTGTTCAATTTTGAGAGTGTGAGAGTGTGACCAAGAAAGCACATAGACATGTACTCAACCTTCACCAGATGGCAACCCTCAATCCATGAAATGAAACTATATCATGGTTCTGCTTGGCTTCTTGGGATTCATTATCCGTGAAATAGAGCAAACACCTGCAGTTGTAGAAGGGCAACATGTTACTGCAACTGGTCATGTTCCCATGATGGTTTCAACGATCCACAACAAGAGCAGGTCTACGACTAACATTTACCAGCTGCTCAATCAGGGATGTTGGCAGTTGGCGACTGTGGCGCATGAGGATCACACGACAAGGGAGCATCACAGCATGGCGCCAGCAATGCGACCCTCACTTGGCTCTAGTATCACGGCATCACGCCAGATCACCGACGCTTTGTTAACACTTGTGTAAGTTATTTGTGTGACACATGTGATCGCATGACTGCGGAGTCTTTATTTTCACAGTCCCATGATGAATTACTTGCTTTAGAGTGCTCAAATTTCTCAAATTAATATTTCTTACCACTTTTAAACTTTCTTTTGACTTGATTACCTTCTAAATAGCAGTGGTATGCAGAAGTGCTTTTCTTCCGTTCAGATAGCCTCTCTGGCAGCCATGGATGTCATGGATGCCATGGATGCCGATCAACCTACGGAGGCAACGGCTGCAGTGGAAGAACCCGCAGCTGCTTCTGAAGCTGCTTCGAGTAACAGCAATGGTCAGTTTTCCCTGGCTGACCTCAGGGAGTGGGCTGCCAAGGAAAAGCTGGCGGCTCGCTTCAAAGGAGAGTTGGAGAACATCGCGGAGAGCGGTGGGCTAGCAATAGTCACCGATAAATACTTGCAAGGCATTGGAATTATGCTCCCGGCCATGCGAGTGAAGATCTTGGAAGCATGCGAGCGCAAGCTCGGCGGAGTGAAGAAAAAGACCCGCTTCGGAGAGACAGTATGGTTTGATCCTGTTCTGAACAAGAGGCCGACAGGCAAGTGTGTTTGGACGGAAATGGACTACGTCGAAACGAAGTATGACAAGGCCACGTATCGGGCCGCGTTCACTACGTGGCGCTTCTGTACCACCGGAGTTGATGGACTGGAGGAGGAGCAACTCCTCCGAGACACATTCGATTCTTGGCGGTCAGTGCCACCGGAAAATGCATTAGAAAGATTCTTTGAAGATTTTCTGCAGGGCATTACTTCATTCTTCGCTTCGATGCCTTGCTGTGGCAGTCGTTCGTGAATCGTTCCTCAAGATTCCTTTCTGCACAGCAAGACTGCAAGACAGGTCAAAGTGTCCATGCTGTTGCAAAAAAAGAGTGAACGAAAGCAGATTTGATGGGAGTAGAAATTGTAATGGCCAAATGAACCAGAATTCAGTTTGTACATTGATTAGACTGAGTGTCATCATTGTCATCGAGCATGGACTTTGAAAAAGTTCAGCAACAGTCAGCAAACAGGACTGAAAGTCAGCAACGGAAAAAAGGAGCCCGCGTGCAATAAACAACACATGTGCTTTTTCTTGAAATGGAACCTTGGATTTGTGTATTCACCTTGGGTAGTGTCCAAAGACCTCTCTCGACACAGCAAATCTGAGGGATAATCCCCGCCCAACAATAGTCTATTACTACTGTTGGGTATATGGGTCTAGGCCGGTCCAGCTGTGGTAGCCCGATGTATCCAAAGCCTTTGATGGTTGTGTCACGTCCAGTTCACACCTGGGAGGCTTAGGGTTCAATGCCTTTCACTGTGACCCAAACGGGGCGCGTATACACTCGGGATCTAGGGATCGTGGGGCTACCCATCGACATCCAGTATTACGCACCCCAACAAGACCAAGAGCTCGGTGTGACAGCTTTCGAGATCCAGGTTGCAAGGATCTCGCAGCAGTTAGATGGTATATGGATAGACAGATGGACGGGCAGATGGACGGGCAGACAGACAGACAGACGGACGGACGGACGGACAGACAGACAGGTAGAGAGACAGTTCGATGCATAGACTGATAGGTCCATACATCGATGAGCATAGACAGAGAGGTACTCAGATAGACAGACAGAAAGACAGACAGATTCTAGCCACTCCTTTGTTTCACTGGACCCCTCCGTCATCCATGCACCTTAGCCAGACTCCCTCTGACATCTATTTTGGAAACTTCTGCCACTGCCTTGCATGACTATAGTATCTATGTATGTTTTGCTTCAACCTTAGCCTATGACGCCAACCAGCGAATCCATAGCTTCAAGGGCTCGCTGAGGCGAGCAGTGCGTTTGTGGCCGAGGTGTCTTCGTGGATGTCCTGAGCACTGGGATTGCAATTCTGCCATCCACACCTGAGCATCCAGCCGCTTGGAAGTCCAATTGGGTGGTTGGAGTTGCAGCATGCTGCGCTGGGATCAGAGAGAAACGAAATATATGGAAGACTTGGAAGTTCATCGTAATCAGATAGTTTATCTATGCTGTGATTCCATTGTAGATATAATTATGTTGTGCTTGTATCACGGACAAGGTGTAGTGTGATCAAGTTTCTGTAAGCCCCTGCGGTCATGAGGAATCGCATTACGCTTCTCTTAGCCCCCAAAAAGACGGCGATTGTAGAATCACAACCAGCTGATGGTGGCAGCTGGCAACTGCTCAAGTGGGGAGACCACCTTTGAAGGCAGTGAGCAGCAATATCAGAGTGATTTTCACCAGGGAAATCAGCACACTTTCAAGGATGAATTGATAGACAATGACTCATGGCTTGGTTGTAAGCTGCTGTTGTTCTTGATGAGTACAAGCATGTACATCTATAGCATCCTCCCCTTGAACCTTGGTGAAGCAACCGTGCTTGAAGCAACATTGCATGTGAGGATGGATCAGCTAGATGAGCATAGTAAGTAGTGTTGAGCTGGTGTCTAACGAGCAAAAATATCTCAATCAGGGATCTATGCGAATGGCATACGTGCACATGAAGATGAGGACAACGGTCTCTGTTTGGAAATAGCTGAGGAAAATGCATCTCATAGGCTCATAGGTAGAACCATCCTGGAAGAGATGAACCTAGAATGGGCTTAGGTCTTACCATATTACCAGATGAATCTGCATAATTTGTCGCCGCAAATCTGGAGGATAATCTATTCTTGTTGCGCTGATTAACGGGTGAGCTTGGGACAGCACCATTTTCCTGAGTGCCCAAGAATGACCAGGACCCAAATATAGGTTGTTCGTGACCGCGCAAACATCTCGGCTGCATTGCAACGGTCCTGAAACGGGATTCGCAGGTCAAATCTGACTCACCTGACGCAAGGGGCTGAGTTTTAGCGAGCAAAAATCCATCGCAGAGAAAAGGATGGTGAGGAAGTGTGAGCTGTGTGGACGGCTCACGGGAGGCCCTGAGGACCATAGAAGTGACCATTGATCCACAACTAATATCTAGAAATGGAACAGCTGGTGGTCGCCATTTCAGAACCCTGCTGATGGTGATTGTGCTGTTGATCCGTAACTAAGCATTATCCAGATGGATGATCAGCCATCAAAAATGTCATGCCATTTCAGCAACCATTTTACCAACCACGTTATGAAGCACTGGGTTATACTTCAATTTGATAGGTCTTGTTGACCATTATTCCCTTGCTAGTAAAAACCATCTTGAAAAGGCGGATTTTCAAGTGTTGTCAGAGGGCCGTTTTCAAGATCAAGCACATATTTACCACTATAAGTCATTGTTAGTCATGGTTGAGCCTTTGTCTACCATTGCTATGCAAGCCATGAAGTACTGTTCAGCATCAACCACTATGGTTGATAGCAAAAACCCACTCGTGGTTCTACCACTTTCAGTCATGGTTGTAAACCAAGTGGTAGATAACTATTGATACTATTAAGTACTGTACCAGGTTAATACTAAACAGTCTGTCAGTAATGGTTGTAAACCATCAATCAAGTTGATACGTAATAGAGACTCCCAGTTGATACGTTTTGTGGGCTGAGATTTCTGCCACGGCAGGCAAAGGCGTTTGAAACTCAGGGCAGCCCAGTTGCTTCAAGACAGCAGATTCACCAAATGACGGGGTTGATGGTTGATGGTTGATGGTTGATGCTTCTAGTTGATCATCCTTAATACTGCTTCATACTCCATGTTTATCAATCCTTGGGTTCGCTTATCCCTCACCATGGCTTGTCAACCAGGCCAACTATCACTTGGATTCTGCCCAAGCAATGCTGGTACAGTAGACCATTTAGACCACTACGCCATTACATACAAACTTAGTATGATAGGTTTGGAAACGAGAACAACGAATATCACAGGTATCACTGCTTTCACTAATGATCACGTACTACGGTCCATGATGGTTGTTTACTATTCTTGGGTGCACTACTGCATTGCCGATATCCCCTGGTTCCAAGTCAGGAACTGTCGGGGAATATATGTTTTCACCTTGGTGATTCCTGTGGCAATAGCTCTTAATTAATACCATCTAGATATCAAAGTTTGCGCTGAGAGCGTACAGTTTCATCAACTGTTGCACCGTATAAGTGGGTCCAGTCTTAAAAGACTCGGTGCCAGTGCCGTTGTCAGCATCTTCAACAGATTCATTGCAAAGCATTGGTGCTACCTGTGAAGATCCCCCATACCGTTGACATTTTTTCATGAAGTTAGATACTTGGCTTTCCAAACCCCAACGTGCTTCAACATCTTCATATTTCAATAATCCATGTATGGTTGGTACTGGCTTGTGCTGCTTTAACAAGAGTTGATCATGGGAGAGAATCGTTACTGGTTGATGGGCCTTTCCGATTTCGACGCTCAATTGTCACCCGTATTCGCCGCAAAGAACTGAATCAATGAATCACCAACATCATGGTTATCCAATCCAAATGGTGGTTTCTAAAAACTGAAAACCCCAAAAATGGTTGGTTTGTGCGTATAAATTAATGGTTAATATTAGATGATTTGGGGGTACCCCTATGTTGAGAAACCATCATATATAGAACCTACCAAGCCTTCCAAACATCCATGGTGAGCTGACCAATGGTCACCCCTGACTCGCTTAGGCCAGATGAAGGCCAAGCCAGAGCGGGTCCGCAAAGCTCCAGAGATGGACAGATATGGCTATGGGTCAATATGAACCAACCAGTAATGGGGATAATGACCAACCAATGATGAGGAAAACAAGGGTTAATGATATGGGAACCAGGGGTACGGGGTTTTGACCCGCAGCCATATATGATATATGGGTGTTTCTCAAAATAGTCTTATTTTGAGAAACACCCATATGGACAATGGTTTTAAAGGGGACTATAGTGGTTAATAGTAGGGATTTAATAGGGGATAATCACCAACAAACTTATGGTTGAACAACTATGATATGGGTGTTTCTCAAAATGGGAGACCCCTGAAAATGGATTGGTTATTCATATGAATGAATACTATTGGATGATTTGGGGAGTGCCCCGTTTGAGAAACCACCCTAATTATGGACAATCCATAGTCAATGCTATGATCGCTGAAGTAAATGAAACATTAATTACTATTTCGACCTAGATTTTAGCTTATTATATGGTGTTAGATGAAACTTATGTGGCTGGATCAAGCAAAAACAAGAATGTAATTACTGAATTAATGCTTTTTACCAATGATGGTGAATAGTATGATTATGTGGTAAAAGTGTAGCATCAAAGATGTGTACACGGTGAGTATGTTCCGCAGCTGCGAGTGTTTGTACCACTGAAACCGAAAGTTAGCATTCCATGTCGCTCCATCCCGCCCCACTCATGCCTGTGGAAAGTGCCCCACTACGAGTTGCCTTCTTGCCCTGATGGCAAAAGAACGGCACATGGCTATGGGTCAATATTAACCAACCAATAATGGTGGTTCTTAACCAACCAAATCATAGGGAAAACCATGGTTAATGATGGGGAACCCACAGCATTACATTCGTGATTAGTAGATTTGTCAAAATCCCATGGGACTGACACTGCATCTTTTGGCAGTGCTCTGCCAAGTCATTTGTCTTTCCATAGAACCTAGTGGTGCGCATGGATGTTTAAACGCAATATTGTTTTGTACACAACAAAAGCACCAGAAGCATCGTATTTTGCGCATCGATGTGAATTTTGGTGGGTCTAGGGCTTCCTACTGAAACAGAAACGCCTCGGATTTGTGGTCACCTATGTTTGACAGCCGCATCCATACAAGGAGAGCACACTGCCAGAAATCAGTGGTTCCCATGTTGTACCTTTTCAAGAATTTCACACAATTCTCCAAAATCTTGTGGATTGGAAAGATGCAGTCCAACCGCAACCCGATTGAGAGAGAGAGAGAGAAGCCTTGCTGGTGCATGATTCAACGATAGAGTCAGTATACGCGTTGAAGTGTGCAGGTTTTGAGCCATTTCTTGCTGAACC
>VSDK01012929.1:38683-66860 GCA_009767595.1 Symbiodinium kawagutii | reverse complement strand
TGAACCGCGAAGTATTGCTAAAACTGGGTCACAGCAAAGAAGAAACAAGAATGGGCCATCGGGATAAGATGCAGCTGAAGATCTCAACACAAAATGCATTGCCAACATATTTCGTAAGTGCCTCACGACCAAAAAGCTCGGGAATCGATACGGCATAGCTTTTGGTCATAGAGCACTGCTGTTCCAGTGGCAACCATTCGTTTGGTCATGTTTGCAAGTGTTCGCAGCTACAGGGACGATGGTTGCAAAGGAAGGATCTTGATTCTAGAAGCAACAGTTTTTGCATTTTCATGGGTTCAATAATTTTGCAAACGTTTCAGCAACTCAATTACATGATGGAGAAATGAGTAGCCAAAGCCAGGGGCATCATCCTTCTCATGCGTGTTTTCTCTTTTGTGTTGAAAGTGACAAGTATCATCATAATTATCATGGTGTCACAAATCATAATGACTCTGGTGAATAACTGGCCATTTTAATGATGATACATTGACATTATCATCCAAAGTTTAGGTAACATCATCCCTATGATTACCTAAACTATGAATCATAGCGCTACCTACACTACCATCTGTGAACTGGTTCATGATATTACCAGTAACCAGATACTGGTTCATCACTATGGTTAACCATATGATAACTGTCAACTATGGTTCATAAGTCTTACGTCCATAATTATGGTTCATAACTATGGTTAAGTATGGTTAACTATGCTTGACTATGGATAACTGGTTAGCTACCGACCATTATGGTATCATTATCGTATCATTAACCATTCTGGTTCATAACTACTATCTCGATACTTATGGTTCATAGCTACATATGGTTACTATGCATATCTATGTTTAACTATGGTTAACTATGGTTACCTGCTTACATTATCTCCATGTCCCCATGTCCCACCTGTTCATCCTCGCTGATCCTGCCCAGCTCCATCACCCAACACTTCCGAAAAGGAGGACCCACAACGATATCGCTCGGATGGTGGCGGGGGTGAAGCCGTAGCAAAACAGCGCGGGAAGACTCCGGTACGTTGTTTTATCGAAGGTATAGTATCTGTTGGTATTGGTTATATTGGAATTAGCATGGCTGGCTGGCAAATCACCATGAATCACCATGTTTTATTGAGAAACCCTGGGAAAGGATCCGTTGAGAAATGGTGGATTTCCAGCCAACCATGTTAAATTGCCAGAGAGTAGATGAACCGCTGCCATTCGAAGTCTATGAAGATTTCAAACCCAAACAGAGTGAATCTCTTTGGTGTCAGCCATGGGATCACAGCAGCTTATTGGTCATGATTTCATCCAGTTCACCGTTCGACGACTGATGAATCATTATCGGGGTAACGAAATATCAATGAACCATTATTAGCCAGTACTATTCTTGTTTATGATGTTAGCGACCTCATGTTATTATTGCAATTAGTCATTTACCACTACAAAAGCAAAATAAAGCTCTTCATTGTAAGTAATTAGCCAAATTGTTCCCTTTACTAAAGTTACTTACTGCATGAACCATCAGTAAACCATCAATGAACCATGAATGAACCATGAACCATGAATGAACCATGAATGAACCATCAATGAATCCGCAATGAACCATTATTTGACTATAGTTAATTACCTACCATGTTACATGAATTTATTGCATCTCAGTTGTTATAGCTATTCTCAACGGTTTATCGTTTTACAGTTTTCAGTGGTTGTTATAACATTTTTTCAGTGGTTCACCATCTTGTTATTGCTACGACTGACATCAATATCTGGTGGTTTCTAAAGATGAAGCTACCCCCAAATCATCCAATGATTAACCAGTAATCAACCATCAATTTTTGCTGCCCCCAAACTGGCTTAAGAAATCCCCATAGAGAAACACTCCGCAGCTCTGTGAAGATATCCACCTCTGCCCTGCTAGGAGCTGCGGTTCCCCCAAGTCCAGCTGGAGGCCGTGGGTGATGCGCGGGCGGGGTCGCCTTCGGATGCACCGTCCAGGGTGGTCCACGAGTGGGGCAGGTGCCGTGGTGAATGATTGCCTGGTTGGTGGTTTCAAACATTTCTGGTTTTCCCAGATGTACTAGCAGTGATGGTTGGTTGACCAAGATTTTTCTGATGGGTACCAAAGCCCAGTTGCAAAGAAGGGCAAAATCATGGTTCGTCGCTAATTGATGGTGAAAATGCTGGCGAATGGTTGCAAATTTATGGTTGATCTAATTCTAATCATGGCTCATTGTGGTGAATTCAGATGCATGCAATATATTTGTTAATCATTACTCAGATGGTTAATGCTTGGGTTATGTTGGATTTTTCCCCGGCCAATTAAGAGTATATAATATTCGAACATGGGCCAATCAAGTATATAACATTCGATTATTTTCTTTTTCGCTGGTTGCGTGCGAAAAAGCTCCAGCGATTCTCCGACCGCTGAGGGTACCTGTACGTGATCTGAAGGTGTTTCTCTTGTGACTGTAACCGTTTTTGTCTCTGGTGGTTTTTTGTTTTTTCCCTGACTTTCCGCACATTTTGTCTGTTTTTGTTGCACCTGTTCGCACAGGTTTGCATGTTGTTTTTGAGATGCACCGTTTCATTCTTATGTTGGGAGGCAAGCAGCAACAGGCCAAAAGGAGCAAGGTATAATGGATACCGGTCGCAGGCTGCTTATTCCAGGGGTTTTGGAACACCTTGTTGCACAGGAGTGGTTCGTCATCCATGACGCTGCTGTCGCAGGTGCGTCGACACATGGGGCCACCGGAAGCCTATGGTGCCAGATTTCGATGCACCTGTTGACACTTGGCGCAAGATGCTGAAGTTGGTTGGTATCTAAACAAACTGCGTGAGTCTCGAGAATCTGTCCATCAGGTTGCAGACTATCATTATCTATCATTCATTGATCAGTGCTTCTTCCTGAGTAGTGATCAAGAACGCACTATACTCTTTCACTAAGAAACAACATGTGGTCAGCATAGTATCCATTGATCACTATTAATCACTGCTGAGCATTGTCACTAATTAAACTTGATCTGGTACATGTATTCTCATTCATTGATCACTGCTGTTCCCTTGATCAATGTTGACCATTATCAAGTAAGCATCATCAACAATCATTTACCATCATCAGCCACATTTACCATCATTAACCATCATTAACCATCATTAACCATCATTTACCATCATTTACCACCCATTCTTACCCATTCACCTTACATTAACCGTTACAACCCGGTTGATCAGTACATGTCCCGTGTCATGTTGACGCGCCAGGCCACGAGGAGGTCTTCGAATCGCAGTTGGAGTACCACGTTGGGACGACCCAAGGGCGCGACCCGTTGGCGCGACCGGTTCGCGCCGGAAAATGGTTCCGGGATCAGCACAGATGGCGAGCGACCGGGTCAAGCAGTGAACCATCAATATTGGCGGTTTCTCAAGCCATAGGGGACCCAAATTTGACGGTTGGTTTACTATTGTAAATGGTTAATAAGCTGGATGATTTGGGGGTACCCCTATTTTGAGAAACACTCATATTAAGCAACTACAATAGGGAAAATGGTATGATGATGGATGATTCACAACTCAGGGTGATTCAAATGGGTATGGGTCAAGGCTTTAACCTACTAACTAGATGATTAACTAGTTGGTTCATGGTCAATAATAGGGGATAATAGCCAGCTATAGTACTGTAGTGGATATACCTACTATATGGCTATTGGTCAATATCAACCTACCAACAACGGGGACAATAACCAACACAACTATAGGGAAAACAACGATTAACGATGGGGGAACCAGGGGTGACCCATATCCAGATGATCACAACTCAGGCTGATTTGATCAGTATGTAATCTTAGATCAATAAAAGCCTGTCCAATCAATGGACTGTAAACATAAGTCAAACATTATATATAGGTATATCATAAAGATGAAACTATTCGCGTATATAATGTCAGATAAAGTAAGTTATATACGGATTGTTAAGCCTGGGCCTATGTCATCAGTTATGCCTGATTCATCATTGGGATGACTCCTTGAGCGCCTTGGTACCCTGGTGGGTACAGGATCAGCTGACAACGTTGGATGCAGCACCACAAGCCCTTCCTCACCCGAATAAGCGATGATGATTGTGAGAGCAGTGATATCCCAATGTTTATACCACCCCTGGTTGGTTCATGATATGATCAATCAATGAAACTATATATATGTGAACATGTATGACAATGGTGAGAGACCCCACTAATGGAACATCTACCGGTTTGGACCACAAACCCCAGTGATGAACTAGGCTGGCTTGCAGATCATCCCAACAACCCAGCCACGTTTGTATGGTTAAAAGCCCCGGTTTGTTGATAGCCCAAGTTGTGTGAATAGTGGTTACTAGTGGTCCATGGTGGTAAATGGTAGTTGATAGATGCTCAATTGATCAATATATTGTTGTTTGATGGTGTTAATAATCCTTAGTTGATGGTACTTAATCGATGGTTAGTTGATCACCAAGCCTCTTCGACAATGGGTTGAAGTCAACCATATTAATCATGGCAGTTGAACACCATGTTATTCCTTAGAACGGTTAACAAGTGGTTCGTGATGCTTAATAGCGTTTGGTAACTATTGGTTATCCCAAGTAACATAAACCATTCAACCGATTTCAACCCAAACTACCATTCAACATTAACTACCATTCACCACCAATAGCATCAAGTGAAACCATTACCCATTCAACCATTCACCACCAAAACATCAATTCACCATGATGATTCCGGGTGAAAACCTGGTGAAAGCCTGGTCAAAGCCTCAGCCGTTGTCAGTTTCACTGGCGCCTCCCCAGGCCTCTTTCTGCCAGCCCGAGCCGTTGAGCGGCCCTAGCGCCTGGCTGGCATCCATCCGCCCACCCGTGCCCGGGCGGATCGAAGGCCGACGGAGGCGCTGGGATGGGTGGAGCAACAAAGAAATCACCAAGAACTCGCAATTTTCTGAGGGCTTCGAATGGTTTTATAAGGGTTTAATAGTGGTTTTTAATGGTTTGATAAGGGTTTAATAGTGGTTTATAGTGATTTATCATGGTTACAGCAGGGTTTATGATGGTTTTACAAGGGGTAGTGGTTTCGCATGGTTATAGGCCAGTTCCAATAGTAGTTTAATAATGGTTTTCTATGTAATGGTTAAAACCCATAGGTTTATTTGGGTGCAGCGGTGGTTAAAAGCAAGAAGTAAGGGTCTACTAGTGGTCCAATTCATGGTTTATAGTGCTTACACTGATGATTAACAATGATTATGGATGATGATGTTTTACAAAGAGCAATCAACAGCGATGGCTATTATGAGTTATGAGCTACATATTGTCCAACAACAACTAGCAATCATTTATATGGCTTTGTCCATAGCCATGGTGGTACTTACCATCTAAGTTCCTAACCATGATAGCAATAAAGAAACCACCAGGAACTTGGGAGTACACCATGGCTTGGGACAGATCCATATAGTTGATGATGGTCAATCACCAGCAATGATAGTTGGATATAGGTTGATATAACCATCAGCCATGCCCAATGGTACCGTTGGTCACTGGTCGCTGGTGAACGATTGGTGGGTGACGGTGCCGAAGAGTCGGGATGTGCCAACGCAGTGAACTCGCAATTTGTATTATGCTTACGTAATGGTGCCTCATAAGCAGCAAGAATAGATGGATATAGCTCGATATAACTATCAACAGTTCAGTGCTGATGATGACATGTCAGAACCTACCATGAATCCTCAGCATTATGTGTTTTATGATGGTGATTCCAAGCACCAATGATAAGGATCATCAACAGTGATACTATGATGACGGGTCAAGGTACCAACCATGCCCAGTGGCGATTACTAAGCTGGTGAATTGGTAGGTGAAAACGAAGAGCCAGAATCTACCAAGTGTGGATCAGCACCAAGTATTGGAGGATAGGCTAACCAACTTAGGTGAACATACCAACTGTTGGGGTAGGGGCCCAAAAAGATGGATACGTGAACATACCAACTACTCGGATTCGGGATGTGAAGAGTTGCATCAAGCCCCACAGTGATCGAGAATCTTGAACAAAACTTCGAGTGGGATCGTTTTGTTATATTTGCCATGATCTAGTGTGATAATATGCCTGCAGAATCATGGGGATACTGGGTACGGAGTCTATGTCACGGACCCTTAGAGCTGGAAGAGAAACGCTAATTTGAGTGGTGTTTGTTTATGACTCAACTCTGAACAAAGACCTACTTGGCTGCAGGACTTGCAAAAGCGAAAGCTGATCAGTAGGACCTCTCCAAGAATTTGCCCGAAACTGGTCAAAAAGAGCACATGGCCTGATGTGGTTCATAGGTGCTACAGTAGCTTAGTATAGTTCATTTCGAGCTTTCTTGGCTCTATCATCCTCACCAATACTTACTGCATGCTAAGCGAATGGTTTGTTGCAGTTGTTGCTGTTGCTGTTGCTGCTGCTGCAGTGATTCCGCCAGGACTTCCCATCGAGGTCCATGGTTGCAGTGGAACATTTTGTAGCTCAACCACTGCTACTGGCATCATTGGTAAAATGCCATTGTGCACGATCGCACCTGGTGTACCCGTGACGTATTCCTGACACCACTTGAACCGTTTGCATGATGATCTCATATTATGATATAGCTTAGCTAATCCATTCTGTAGTCTATAGAGTCTAAGTCATATGAGTCATATGGAGGTTTCTCAAAACAGGGGTACCCCAAAATAGCTGGTTATTACTATAAATGACTATTAATGGATGATTTGGGGTACCCCTATTTTGAGAAACCACCATATGGATGGACACATCTAAAACCTATCCATCTGACCATAGACTTTGGCTCCCTGGGGGGGCGCCAGGTCCGACAGTGGTCGATCAGACCTGTGCAGCTGGCCCGAGGAGGCCAGTGAGGGGTTGATGATCACCTGGTTGGTGTTTTTTAAACATTTCTCATTTTTCCTAGTAACTAATAAGTTGGTTAACTGATAGTTGGTTAGCTAATGGTTGGTAAACTAATAGTTGGTTAACTAATAGTTGGTTAATAGTTGGTGCCTAGTAACATTTCATTTGTTATTTGGTTTGCCATGAACGAATAGTTGGTTGGCCAATATTTTTCATAGGGGTGGAAACCAGCAACCAGTCATAGATTTCCGATATCTAATAATGGGTAGGAATAGGGATGGATTAGGGGATAATAGGGGTTAAATATAGGGGTTATTTAGGGGATAATAGGGTTGATAGGGATTCATAGGGAATGGGGGCTCCTTGTATGGTCAAGCATCCATAGCCTATTGGTCAGTTGTATAGCCAGTACGGTTGCTCTGGCTATTGTTCCTTGTATGGTTGATATTGGCTTAGGCCAAGAGTGGATACAGGTTGATAAGGGGGATGCCCGTATCAAAATTTGATTGCCAACAACTAGCGATGGGTACATCTCCATCACAAAAAGGGTTATACCAATCAGTATTGTGTGGTTGTTTTGAAGAGAGACCGCTCATTGTTTTTGATGAATGCATGGGTGTACACAGCCAAAGAAGCGGATTCAAACAGCATCATTTTTTTGCAAGATGCTGTCTAAAGTACAGGCAATGTAAAGATTCTAGAAACATTGTTGACCAACATCCATACTAATCCAGATTGTTTCAAATCTGCTCAAGCTAAAACTCTTCTGCTGGGATTTCGCTATGATTCAAACGTGGCCATGCAACTGGGGAACTTCCCACTTCATGAGAACAAACCAGCAGAGG
The DNA here is from genome assembly GCA_009767595.1 of Symbiodinium kawagutii. Lineage (NCBI taxonomy): Eukaryota > Dinophyceae > Suessiales > Symbiodiniaceae > Symbiodinium > Symbiodinium kawagutii. The sequence continues at coordinate 59,120 of VSDK01012929.1, read as the reverse complement.
TTAACGGTGGCAACTTCAGCCCCAACCTGATACTCCAAAGCTACTCCTTCCATGGTCCATCGGGAGATCAACAAGAAACACCGGCACGGCCATGACATAATCGGGGGCTATGCATCAATGAGCAACCAGAAAGGTGTAGGCGGACAATCCAACAGCTCCACTGTTCTGGTCAATGGGAACAGCTAGGGTACGGGGTCCCTTGACCCACAGCCATTGATTGATTCGAGACGCTTGGATTGGAGGCAACTGTGCCCAGTTGCTGAGACAACTCCCAGCTTTCCCCAGGACATGTTGTTGAACGCAGCATCCGAGCCTCTCGTTTGCGATGGGCCAAGTCGGTGTGGTGGACACGTGGTTTTTGTTATGTTGGTGTGTCATGGTGTGTCTACAAATGCCACAAAAAGTTGATACTTGACTATCCAGCATAATCACTTATAATCACTTGTTTTTGCATACGCCTGTCTCATTGAAACACCTCCTTGCTGGTCCCGTCACTTCGTGGAACGGTTGATGTGACATGTGTGCCAGCTGGTTCCTCCCCAAGTTACTATTTTTGCTCAACTGCTCCGATGACCACGGGATCATGGAAGAGATCTCAGGACTCAATCTAGGAGGATGGGAGCTTGTGCTATGCCTTCACCGTTGTCAACCCCCTAAAGAACGCCCATCTCCCAGTGCCCCCACGGTTGAAATTGTTTGAACTCACAGTTGAAGTGGTGACTTGCCAGTTGCTGATTACACGTCTCGAAGCCAGCGGCGACCCCCTGTTAAACTTGCCCTGGCTCAGGTGGCAGCAAATTGATCTGGCAACTTGGCGTGAACGATCAATCACCACTGAGGGGTCTAAAAATGACAGGTGTTGACAATGTTTAAGAACCTGGCAGTTGTGACCGTTCTGAATGGTCAATGGGCTCTTATGAACAATCATCACTGATGAACCTGGCAGTGGTAACCGTTCTTAATGCTTAATGGACTCAAATGAACAATAATGCATGATTGACAGTATCAACGTGAGGACTAAGAATGATCATTTGGTGGTTCATGAGCAATCAATGATGTCGTTTGATTTCTTATCTAAATATGTTGGGGTGCGCTGGGACTGCCATGTGCTGGGATTCTAGCATGTGAGTTTCTCGAACGGTCTCCTGAAAACCATGCTGCCCTCATAAAAGTCCATCATTCTCTCCGGATGGTTCTTCGTTGTGCCGGATATGTCCCTACCAGGAACCTGGGTCAACCATCATTGACCATCGCCAAACATCAAGACACCACTCTCAAGCGTCATTGACCCTAGACGAGTCATTAACCATTCGTATCCGCAGGTTTTCATTAACCATACCCTATGCTTCCAGTTACAATGAAATAGTAGGTAACCAGCTGGTTTCTACCAACTTCTTGGAACTGAGGTTGGTCACCTACTATTTCATGTCAATTAACCACTACTGTATGAACCCCTATTCATAGTTGACAGCCACTATTCACCATGATTAATCATGTTGTTTGGGGTTGGTTATCTACTATTGCACTATTGGTGGGTTTCTCAAGTCATAGGGGTACCCCCAATCATCCAATATAAAACTGTTTATATCAATAAAGCAACCATAGCTTTGGGGTTCCCAAACTGGCTTGAGAAACCACCAGATAGTAGTTGTTTAACCATTGTTGTTGGTAATTCTCCTTTATTAATTAATCCCTATCATTAACCATTATTAACCATTATTGAACCATCATTCAACTATTGGTTACCTACTATTGGCTTGTCACTGGAAGCAAATTTTGACAGGTTGCCACTGGCCACATCCATCGGCCAGGCCAAAAGCCCGGGTGCATCTCGAGCCAGTCGTGAGGTACACCGCTGGCATCCTTGTGGCGTGTGGTGCCCACCAACGGGGCCCCCTACATTTCACTACTAAGGTGGGGATGGGTATGGATTTGTTATAAGAAGGGGCTCCTCTTATCTTACTTGTGGCGGATGATTCTTTGGCCACCAAAAGTAGTGGTACAGTGGTACACTCTAGTTGGAGTGTTAATGCGTGAGACGCGAGGTACACAAGACAAAATCAACATCAAAGCAGGCCAGCAAATTGAGGCTCAAAATTATAAAGCCCCACGGTGCATGATCATGATGCCAAATTTTAAGGCAAGGACAAAACAGGAGCAAATGGTGAGCGCAGGAAAGGATCCCATCAACTCTCTCGTGCATCTGTCGCCACAGGAGAGACGCTGGTGGCGCTGGGAGGCGTAGCAGCGGAAATGTGGCGGTGTGCAGAATATTCTGCAGGCATATGGGGGTTTCTTAAGCCATAGACCCATAAAATGGTTGATAATGGTTTATGATAATTAAAGCCAAAGCTTATAATGGTTGATACATCGGACCATTACAATCAATAGTTCATATTGGATGATTTGGGGGTACCCCTATTGTGAAAAATCACTGTATTAATGAAACAAGGAACAACAGTCCTTCATCGACTTAAGTCGCCAACAAAAGCGGCATGTAACGACCATGTTGATTGGGTTGGTGGATTACGAAGCAACCAACTGATAGATATTAGCTGGATATGACTATCAGTTGAAGGATAAAATCAGTTCAAGGCACATGATGTGGACATAGCACTAAGGGGTGAACACCTGATCTACGTTCTCCCGTTGGTAGCTACCGGGTCCTGTTGGTTGTTACCTGGGATCAATTGCTGAATTGTCATCAGCCAAGCGCGTCTCGCTGTGAACTAACCATGCTTGCTGAACCTCTGTGGGTTCCCCTTTGGCCCAAAGGCTTGTCGTTAGCAGCCGGGTTGTTGATAGCATCGCATCATCGCTGCAACTCGTAGCTATGATCACCACGGGCGCTGTTCCGAGCTAGAGACTCCATGCGTGCAAACCGGCCGTCAATGGTCCAAAAAGGTACCGCAACAATTTTTCAAGGACCAGAGTGTGTGTGTGTGTGACATGAGGTGATTTCTTTGACATAAAACAAACATGACGCTACATAGATGTTGGTCGCTAGTTGTGAGTCACGGCCCATGAATGATGAGACATTGGCATTTTCATGCAAGGTGACCAAGCCGGTACAGGAAAGCGATGATGGAAGCTCATTATATCAGCAACTGTTAAACGCCCAAGCCCTTGTTGCACTGCAGAAGCTAAGGGTATACAATCCCGGCTCACAACAATGACATATTGAGAGCCATCCATCCATTTTATGTACACCGAAACTCATGGCAAAATGTGAAATCTGGTGGGGAAACCAACCAGGTATACAAACTCAACCAGGGGATACCCAAGGATGTTGGGAGACCCAAGGAAAACCAACCAGTTCGTTGGGGGAGACCCAAGGATTTCTGGAGAACCCCTGGCCTCCGTTCCCCGGGTGCAAGGATAGCGAGATCCAAATTCACCAGGCCCAGGCTGGAGCGAGCTTGGGGACGGGTAGGGGGCTGGAGCTTGGGGGCCGTGGAGAATCCACCATTGAAATGGCTGGTTTTCGAGGGGTTTCGACTATAGAAATGGGGTCCGATTGAAATGGAGAATCCAGGAATCCACCATAGAAATAGTTTCTAGTATAGAAATAAGCCTGTTGGTGAAGCTGGAGGGATCTACCAAAATCATGATTTTGGTCGGAAGTATGCAGCTGGAGAATCAAACAAAGAAGATTTGCCATTGCCGTGTTAGTATGCCAGAGGGTAATGGATGTTCATGACTGATCACGTTTGACTATGAAATTATGCTACTAAGCATGGTGAATGATGTTAACTTACCATGTTTGACGTTGTTTGAGCATGTTTATGACTAACCACTATGACCAATCATGCTTGATGATTTATGATGGCATGTCATTATGATTGATTGTGATGGTGACTATGAAACTATGAAATGGTATGTAATGATGGTTGACAAAGGGTTATAAACGGGTTCGAGCCAATCAAAGCAGCGTTTTTCTTGAAATCAATATATTTTATTCATCCCTTCTCTTGTTCATCCGCCCAACTTACATCCACCTATTTGCACGCACAAACAAGATGCATGTTCAACATGTACGTACATCATCCACAATATATGTGTGTATATACATATTTGTTTTTTGATATATATATATATATATATTATACGCTGTATATATCGGATATATTTCTACATAAACTTTATGTATGTACTTTATTTCATTGCCCGTGTGCGTTACCTTGATGTGTACATCCGTAGTTCCGCTAACAGCTGAGTGCACCGGTGGTGTGGGCTGCAAGGCTGATGAGCGCATCGCCAAAAAGCACGACTCACCCAGTGGTTGGGGAGTTGCTTGGGGGAAGTCGTGCTGTGTCGTGCTAATCAATGGTGGTTCGCATGGTGGATAAGTTGATTCTGAATGGCCGACTATGGGCCAGTATCGGCTTAAAGTTCACAGTGGTTGATCATGATGATCTCATTAATCCTAAGTGGTCGTTTCTTTTGATCATTTTTTAATTTCGCTAGGATTGACATATGGTTGGTTGGTCGAGTGATTTGTTTCATAAGGGCTGAAATCACAAACCAGTTATGATCTTATCAATCATAATGACAAGAGTTGTATGGTGAACAAGCGTTCTATGATTAATCAATTAATCAATGGGTGATCATGACAATGATCTTGGAGTATCAGTCATGATGAACAAGGGTTGTATGATCATGAACCCAGCATGAACTGAACAAAAACATGTACGGAAGAGTACATCACGGTGTCAAACTCATGGATGTTGAAACAAAAATCAATAGTGATTGACAGTGGTCAAGTGGTTGATGAATGACGCGATAATCGAGATCCATGTTGGCTTGTGCCCTTTGGGATGGTTGAAACACCTACTGTTTGGTCATTTGGCCCAGACGCCTTCAAGTAATCATCCTGAACCATCAATTGTAGTAGACGTCAATCAGACATCAACAACCTCAATTTACCGTCAAATAGACATCAATAAAATTGAAATTAAGAAACCATCAATTTACCAATAAACCGTGAATAACCCAACCAGGACACAATTAATAACAGACCATCAACTAACCATTAATGAACCAATGATTAACCCAACCAGGACATGGAACCAATCATGAACTGATGTTAACTAACCATTAACATTGGCTAACCATTAACAGACCATTAACCAAAACATTGGTCAACCATCAACTAACCAGTGATAGACCATTAACTAACCATTGATGAATGGAGCCAACCATTCTCATTCCCCAAGCAGGACACACCACGATGTGTCACCGCCCAGGCGCCAAGAGCTCATGGAAGAAATGAAGCGCCGGGAGGCGCACTGGAAACCGCAGCCCATGGTGGCCCAGGGTAGGCCATGCATGGTGGAAGCTATGGTGAAAGCTGTGGTTAATAGTGGTTTATAGTGGTTAATAATGTTTCATTATGGTTGAGAATGCTTAAACATGGTAGTGGTTGATGGTTGATCGTGGTTAAGAATGGGTGATAGTTCATCGTGGCCAATGATGGTAATTGTTACTGATAATTCTTAGTTGTGCTGATTAAGGGGTAATACCTTGGCATAATTGATAGTGGTTAGGAATGCTACAAGAGATACTTACGATCAATACTGGTTGATAATGTTGGTTAACCATAATTAAATCATGACACGCTATAATTTGAAGCATGATGAAAGGTCACCGAACGTTATGTTTGCTCGTGAGAAAGGAGTGTTGACGATGAGGCATCATGAATTTGTTGGTTGGTCAACTAATAGATGAATCATCAACTTGGATTGAAAGTTGTTACTTCTTTGCGTTGAGCGGCACCAAAAACCTCGCATCAAGCCGGCCGTTTGTCTTTGAACATTACCATTCCAGCGCCAAATGATACATCGCCTCGTGTGAACTGCTCCCCCTTTCCACAAGTTCTGATGGTTCACTACTATTCCTATCTATTCCAATCATTTTCCAAAGTTCATCATTTGGGGTTGTTGGCCAACGATACCCGGGAAAACATACAGCTACTGTAACCAAGCAAGAAGTGGTGTTGGGTGAATTGTCAACCTTGGCAATTCGAGGGACATAGCAGCCTATGCACAGCCTGGCCATCAGGAAGAGCAATGTACCTTCACCCCTCGGCTCATCGCTCGAAGGTGGACGGGGGCCCAGGGCAGAAGCTTGAGTCCAGATCACTGTGTCTCAAGGGACAAAGTCAAAGCAGATTTCTTGGTTCAGACGGATCCAAGTGAGACAAAGGTCCTGAAGTCTATGTATAGCTCCGCATTTGAAGGCTGATCACTGCCTGGGGTTGACATCACTTGGTAAGATATGTTTGAAACCCCAATATGATGTAAGGTGATGTAAGTGGTTCAATCTCGATGGTGGCAATCAGGGTTGCATCGCCCAAGCCTTTTCATAGTTGGTTGTGTTGAGAAACACTGTGATCTCTTGCCATTCAATTCTGCACAGCATTCAATTCAGCAGTTCCTTGCTTTGGTGATGCATTGATTCCTGCAAAGGATGGTTGACTAACTGCCATTGATGGTTAATTAATGGTGGATTAATCAGCTAAATTGTTGATTAATCATTAATCAACTACCATTTACTTCATTGTTAGCCATCAACCATCATTAATCATTAATTAGCCCTTAATTAACCATTGATTAACCATTGATGAACCAGCTAAATGGTTGATTGGCCATTAAGAAGTTGTTTCTGAAGGACATGGAACCAGAAACAGCACCAGAGCCGTGAAACGCAGGTCCAAGAGCTGTGGACGCATGGCGGCTTGGCCTAAAAAACGGCCCCGGGCAGCCCCGGGAACCAGAACCGGGCCGGTGGTTGTAGCAAGCTACTGGATCCGCATTGCAATCCTATGTTGAATGACTGTACGGATGGTTTCATGGTTCTAGTGATTCTAGTGTATATCGTTACACTCACAATAGATAGTTGTAGTAGATGTACCCATGGATCCTCATGCTGCGAGTCAACGGCTCCTTCAGTCGACTGGCACAACCATGGGCACAGCCGCGTCCGCCAGGGAAAATCTCAAGAGCCGAGCGTCTCCGGGTCTCCCTCTAGTGCTCGGTGGCAGGCCGTTGGCGTCTTGGGACCACGAGGGAGACAGAAGAATGGAATGAGGTTGGGCGAATCATTTTGTTTTAGAGAGGTTTTTAGATATCTATTTTTATGTATACATATCTATATATTTCTATGTCATATATATACCATATTTATATTGATATATATATATATATTCATACATGTCGTTTTATGAGATTACACATATAAGAAGAGCAGTGATGTCGGATCGTTTTCGGACAGCAATGCGGATGGCCGTAACACTCAAGCCAAAATGGGTGGACCTGACCCGATCCAAATCAACTCGAAGCTTGAAAACAACAACGTTTACGGAAACATGATGAAACATGGGTCTATTACCCATGAAACTTAGCCAATTCTTCTGACTATGCAAACATGGGTAAACATACCTGAGATTCAACCATCCTGAAGATCTAAGCTCACCCTGTCCAGCATATGGGTGTTTCTCAAAATAGGGGACCCCCCAAATCATCCATTACTAGTCATTTATAGCAATAAACCAACCATTTTTTCGGGTTCCCCATTTTGAGAAACCACCATATGGCTTAGATCTTCATTTACAAAACGACCAGGTGCGTCGCTGCAGCACAGGATTGGTTGGACCAGCAGCTGGAGAGCCGGAGGAGCAAACTCGAGTCCGTGGAGCTGGAGATGCCAGGAGCCCGGCCGTGACGCACCAAGGATGGCGGGTGGCACTGAGACCAGGCTTAAAAGTGGTAAATGGTTGGTTAATGATTGGTTAATGATTGGTTAATGGTTGGTTAATGATTGGTTAATGATGGTTAGTGATGGTTAGTGATGGTTAGTGATGGTTAATGGTTGGTTACCTATATGGTTAATGTTGGTTACTCCGGATTGATGTTTGATGGTTATGAACAAACACTGGTTAATGATTTTTAATAGTGCTGAATGATGATGGCTTTCCGCCTGATAGGTGCTTCATAGGCTCGATGGATGTTTTGTTCATATTGGTTGGTAGTTATTCGGCAATGGCCAATCATCGGGGGACGATGGCCAACAACAATCAGAATTGACGGTAATCGCCTTGTGTCAGGAGCCTCCCTGAAAGCTTGGTTGTTCTTAAGGGGAAGGGATTTTGGGACCAGTGACCAACAATAAGACATGAGAGCCAACAACAAGGGGTAACTTGTATATCCAAACGCGAACAACCAGACTAGTTATGTACCGATTAGCCACTGGGCTTAGACTTTCAACATCGTGACTGGTCAGAATGCTCGGGTGCGTGGTCGAACGGTTAGTTGGCTGGTGACTACAGCCAGTCGTTCAACCATGAGTTGATGGGGAACACAACCTTAAAGGAGGCTTCAGTGACATACCAAAGCTGTGCTTGGTTGTGACTTGCCATGCCAACAGGTGCTGCTTATCATTGAGCCTTACGCAGCCTTCCCAGCATTTTCGGATTATATATATATATATGTATATCTATATACATATAGATAATGGGGTTGACATGGGATGATTGAGTGCTAAAGCGGGTACAGAATGCGGGCTCTAATTTAATAGAACTTCTTTGCCCCTCGGCATTTGGACATCAATGTTTGCAGCTGCGCGAACTTTAGTCTGAGCTTGACTACCCAGCATTTGCTTGCAGCACCAGGTAAGTTTTGTCTTTAAACCATCTTCAATTATCTTCAATTATTACAATTGATCATTGTTGAACCACCAGCTCGCTATCAATCGACCATTGCTTAAGCCATCAATCTTTCAACCATCATTACTTAAACAATCAACTAACCAATGGTTAGCCATCAATGAACTACACTACATAACTGGTTGCTGCACTACATAATTGGTTGCTGGTTTCAAACATTTCTTTTCCCCAGTAATCGTCAACAAAGGGTTGGTTGACAAATGTTGACAAACATATTTTTCATAGGGCTTGAAACCATCAATCACTGAAAATCACTATTCGCCATTATCATTATAGTAACCATGATTGTTATAATGATTATAGTAACCATACTTATTCACCACCAGTTCGCCCTGGTTTACACTACAAAGGCGCATCGCTCAGCCATCGGCCGTTGACCATCCACCAGCCAGCACCGCTGAGGTACCGCGACGTGACGCATCAGCCGCAAATCACCCGACGAGCCCAAAGCTTGGCCAAGGAGCGCGAGGCGCCATGGCGTAAGGAAGACCACCAGCTGCGCCAGCGTATGGACAATATATAGATATATGTTTCTGTATATATCTATATATTTAAATGAATATGTAAATACATATATATATATATATTTAGAGATATGAAGAAAATATATTTATAGATTTACATTTATATATAGATATTGACTTTGTGTGTATAAATATATGTATAAATGACCATGTATATAGTAGTCATATAATATGAGAGTATCATATGCAATGTTAACAATGAGTATTATGGCTAAGAACCTATCGCTATTATGGCTAAGAAACATTATGATATAGTATGAACAATTATTATTATGGCTAATAGAACGTTATGATATAATATCATTAAGGGTTCTTATGGCTAATGCACAACAATTATATGATATTGATAATGGTCATGATGGCTAAGAAACATTGTGGTATAATATGAACAAAGATTATTTTGGCTAATAAACATGATGATACAATATTGGTACGGAAATAAGGGTTGTTATGTCTAATACAAATAATGATATGATATTGAACATGATCATTATGGCTAAGAAACATTATGATATAACATTACTGATGATTATTATGGCCAATAAACACTATATTTTAACTTTAATCATGACTATTATCGCTAGTAGACATGATGATGCAATATTGATACTGATTACTATGGCTAATGAACATTATGATATAGTATAAATTGTGTTCATAATGGCTAATGATTAGTGTGGCTAATGCTTATTGCTCTGGTAGTATTATAGATGGGTTTTATGGTTTTAGATTGAAATAAATATTGATAGATGTGTTTACTGATGATAGATATTGGTAGTATATTGGTAGCATATATGCCCTCATGGCTTGTATTAGAAACTGGTACTCATAGATATTTATTGATACTAGTCATATAATATCATAGTAGAATATAGTTGATATTGGTTTGCAACTACCATAGCTATATGACAGCATGTTGATCCTAAGATGTATAGTTCTCGAATACCAATCTATACTAACTAATGAGCATTGAATAATCATGATGAATGAAAAATGCCAGCTAGATGTGAATGATTCATTCTATATATAATGGTTCATGGTTGTGATAGTGATCATTCTTCAGCATAAGAACTTCATTGAAATCTAATATTTGATCCCAGAACCCGACAAAGCTGGGTTGGATGATCTGGGGATTATGAGAGCAGCCACAAGACTCTTTCATGTTGGTGTGCTGTACGCGAGCACGGTGGATACTTTCAAGAATTACTCGCTCTTGAGCTTCACAAATTCCAGAGCTCCAGCGCCAGTTGTTTGGTGAATAAGAAGATGACTATGCCCAGCTTCCAAAAAACAGCAGGCTTCTAATGGAGTGTCCGCCAGAACTTCAGGATTTACTCTTCCAAATAACCAACAGGAAGCTCGCAAGTGGGGACATCCTGCGTTCTCCTTCATCAATCCCACAGCGTCACCATCATAAAACACGTATGACATACATGACCGACGTAGATGTGCAAGGAATTGCCCAGAAATGAATACTGTAGAAACATGCAGGTCTGCCCATTAAATTCGACACGGCCATCCCTAAATGCTGTAATTTATCTATTTAGCGATTCAACCACCTAGTGAACATGACACGCAATTATTTAGCAGTTTTCCAAACATAGCAGATTCATGAAATATCATGAAATATTGTCGTCCTGGATAGCTGACAGACAGGTGAACAAATATGCTTAGCAAGGATACACAAGAATTGATTTTGATTACATCATTACATATATGATGTATACATTAATAGCTTCAATATGTTTCAACTCCATATGGGGTGTTTCTTGAAATAGGGGAGTCCCAGTTTTCATCCAGTTTATGAACCCTTTATAGTAATAAACCAACCATTTTTGGGGTTCCCTATGGCTTGAGAAACCACCAGATAGTAGTTCTTTAAGCATTGTTGTTGGTGATTCTCCCTTATTGATCCCTATCATTAACCATTATGAATCCTTATCAGCTGAAACCACCATATGCAGATCACATTCACCGATTCTTTCGAAGAACTGTAGAACCGTGGACCTGCCAGGCTGAGCCTAGCGTCTTCGATCGGCTGTACCACGTCGCTCGTGCGGGGAAGCCCTTGCGAGATGCCGCGGGAGATTTGGTTGACAGATCCTGCGTATATGTATGCATGTATGTGCATCATGTATGCATCATGATTTTCAGATGTATACCTGGACCTTCAATCGTTACACAAATAAATGCTCAATTGGCTGTTGTAGCACTTTTTAGTGATTCGTAGCACTTTTTTGTGATTTGTGCAAACTCGTGCAAATTTATGAATACCAAGCAGAACAGCACTCTGGCACCAAATTTCGTACAAAAATCGTGCGCAAAGCGGGCGCAAAAACCGATCAAACGAGCGCAAAACCCATCAAACGGGCGCAAACAGCAATTTCTGCCAGGAGCCTTTGGGCAAAGTGCAAAAGACTAAAGTACCAAACGTGCAAACTCGGGCAGTTTTCCTTCAAACGAGCAAAAAACATTGAAACGAGCAAAAATCTAGGTCGGGCAGAAATTTCTGCTCCTTTGAAGGTTCAGGTATGACTTTCAGTATACAACAATTATTTGAATGCAGGTATCGCATCCTTACACTTGTATCTATGTCTACTGCAGTGTGCTGTACTTGCCTGGCATGCAAGCGACAAGAGGTTGCAGCTGTCTGGTTATCGTTTCTGAACACAAGGAAGCGTTACTCATGTAGGGTAGATTCCAACGCTAAAGCAGGGAGTTCTGATGTAAGCTTTGCAGTTAAACATTTGACCATCCATGGATTGATTATATAATGACTATATAATGGTTTAGTCAATGGTTTATGTATAAGCAAGTCTAATCTAAAACTTCACAAGCCACTGATCTCAGCAATTCTATCCTTTGCAACGAGCATTTTCACTGCCACCTATCATCCTATCTACCCGCTGTTGATTTGGAGAAGCTAAGGGAACGATCGGTTCGCCTGTCAGCCCGTCCAATCCGCCAACAGGAGCGATCCAAAGCCAGGAAGGAATTGGAGGCGACGGCGAGCTGGCGTTGTTGCCGGTGATTCCGCAAGCGAGTTGAAGCGGTTTTTCCCTCCTAAATAGAAGGTGCTTTTGGGGGTGGTCGACCTGCTACACTGGTTGTACAGCTTTGTTTTGACAGTCGCAAGGCTTCATCGATTGAGCCTGAAAGTAAGAGTCCCTCCGGACATCCTTGACGGATTAGACGGACGCAGATCTCGTTAGCCATCATCTCATAGTGAGATAATGGGTGCGTCATGGTCATTTGTGTATAGTTAATCTTGACCCCCTGGAGCAGTAGAAATGGGGAGATTATGATCGTAATGATTATTTCGGATTTACTATCTTTAAACATGAGAGTCAGAACCATAAGAATGACCATAGATACCAGCAGAATGATGTTTAAGCTCAGAATAACCAGAGTTACAACTTTGGCTACACTACGAACTTCCCAAATCAATGTTCCTGGTACTTCCTGGCAAAAGTTTCTGGTTGGATTGATTGGGTGATGATTTGATTTGGGTGATGTGGCACCGGTTGGGGTTGACCCCAAGATCCACACCACAGATCGTTTCGAGGAAGTCCCCGTGATTTATCATGATTTTGGAGATGAACAGTGTCCCATATCCCTCAAAAAGTGCTGGAAGCTGATTTGTGATACTTGCCACTTGTGTTTTTGATGCTTAACCAAAGTTTTGTTTGAAGAATCATGTGGGAGTTCACAGTTCAGAAACATGAAGAAACTCATGACTGGGGAAGCATCACGGCATGGCGCAGCCAATGCGACTCTGATTTGGCTCTGATACCACCGCATCAAGGCAGCTTCAAGACACCCTGTCATAGCGAGTCTTCATTTTGATACTCCCTTGAAAATACTTTAGAGCTCTCAAATATCTCAAGCCAAAAATTGGGTTTATCACCTGCTAGTGGCAGTGGTGCTCCTTGATTGATCAGTTCCAACGGCCTGTCCGTTGTTTCAAATAGCCATGGATGCCGATCAATCTACGGAGGCACCGGCTGCGGTGGAAGAACCCGCAGCTGCTTCTGAAGCTGCTTCAAGCAGTAGCAATGGTCAGTTTTCCCTGGCTGACCTCAAAGAGTGGGCGGCCAAGGAAAAGCTGGCCGCTCGCTTCAAAGGGGAGCTGGAGAACATCAGTGAGAGCGGTGGGCTAGCAATAGTCACCGATAAATACTTACAAGGCATCGGAATCATGCTGCCCGCGATGCGGGTCAAGATCCTTGAAGCGTGCGAGCGCAAGGTCGGCGGGGTGAAGAAAAAAACCCGCTTCGGGGAGACCGTGTGGTTTGATCCTGTTCTGAACAAGAGGCCGACGGGCAAATGTGTTTGGACGGAAATGGACTACGTCGAAACGAAGTATGACAAGGCCACGTATCGGGCCGCGTTCACTACGTGGCGCTTCTGTACCACTGGAGTTGATGGACTGGAGGAGGAGCAACTCCTCCAAGACACATTCGATTCTTGGCGGTCAGTGCCACCGGAAAATGCATTAGAAAGATTCTTTGAAGATTTTCTGCAGGGCATTACTTCATTCTTCGCTTCGATGCCTTGCTGTGGCAGTCGCTCGTGAATCGTTTTTGAAGATTCCTTCCTGCACCGCGAGACGGGTCAAAGTGCCCATACTGTTGCAGAAAGAGCGAACGAAAGCAGATTTGCTGGAGTAGTTCAATGGCCAAATGAACCAGAATTCAGATTGTACATTGATCAGAACTGATTGCCGTCATTGCCATCCGAGCACGGACTTTTAAAAAGTTCAGCAACAGTCAGCAAACGGAACTGAAAGTTGGCAACTGAAAAAAGGAGCACGCGCGATCAATAAACAACACATGTTTTTCACAATTGTTTCAACATTTTCTTTTCTCAAAACTCAAATGATACTCCAAGGCACCACCTTACAAGAAATGCTTGCAAGAGCTCCAAGTTTTGCAGGTCCCAGTTTCGTCAGTACAACACATCCTCTAGGGATATGATGGGAATCACATCTTTCAACAGGGATCTGATGCTTCAACCGGCATTCCAAATCTTTCAGTTCCCGGAATCCCTCGGCCAGCGGCACAGCCAACCAGGCAGCCATGGCGGATCCTACACCGTTGGGATGCCCGGTGATCGATCATCGATGAGTCGATTCGTTTGTGATATCGGCTATGGGTCAAGCAATGAACCTACCAACCAATGGTCAATAGTGGATCAATGATTGATAATTAGTTAATAATGATTGTTAGTGGATTAATGCTTGTTAATGGGCATCAACGCACCAACTAATGTAATGGCTGATAGTGGATGAATGATTGATAATTGGGGGGTTGTAAACCAACAAGACTTGGGGAAAAACCTGCTATACATGGCGAGTTAGGTCAGTATCAATCAAGCAACTTTCATGGGGGATCATCACCAACAAGCTATAAGGAAACAGCCTGGTTAATCATGTGGGAACCAGGGGTACGGGTTTGACCCGTAGACATATTGGCTGGTTGGTGCTTTAAGCATTTTTTATTCTCCCCAGCATTAACAAAATTTAACAACTAGTTGGTTGGTTGGTTGGTTGACACAGATTTTTCATAAGTGTGATTCAACCACCAACCAGGTGGTGATGATGGCTGGTGATGGCTGGTGATGGATGGTGATGGCTGGTGATGATGATGAGGAGGATAATCATGTTGTTAGTAGTCACGAGGAGCTCACTTCGGTGATCTGTGACCTTCAGCCGCGAGGGACGGCTTTCCTTGTGGACGTCATCTTCCGCAATCCACCAGGACTCAAAAATGGGTGGGTTTACCAATCAGAATGTGGCCAATCTTAAACATCAAAGCAAACTGAACTCAATCAAGAAGAGTAAGCTTAGGTTTCCTGGTGTTTCCTTGGCATCAAATCATATCAGCGTGGGGTTTGCTGATCGTTGCGAATCTCCAGTCGTCCAAGCAGCCCCATTGTTGCCCCTGGGCCATGCGTTGCGTTGCCGAAACCCAGGTGCAGAACACCCAGGGGCCAGGAGCTCCCCAAACGCTTTCTGGGAGGGTGGAGGGACGGGATAGCCATGGGATAGCCATTGATCGTACTATCAACATCTATCAACATGTATCAACTATAGATCAACTATAGATTTCAACATCTATCAACATCTATCAACCCTGAAACCATTTCTCATTGAATAATTGTATTCACAAAATGTTTCTGTTGGGATGGCAGGCATTGCACGTTCACAGGATGTGTCATGCTGGGTTCATGTCATGTCAGTGCCATGCACACGGACTTTAACAATGTGGATAATCTTTGAATTCTTGTGGATCATGATGCTTTTTGGTCTTTACATGTCTTTAGATATCATACTCACAATGTGAAAAACACCTGGATAAATGTATCTTGCACAGGTTTGGGGAAGTCCATTGCTTGTCATGTTGACCATCATTCTTGGTCGCCGGTAATCCAGACATAGTCAGGATTTTGTGAGCCGTCACGATGGTGAAGATTCATGTTGCCATCAGCTGCGAAGCAATAAGCAGGCATATGGGCATGTCATGAACTGTGTGCCCCAACCACGTATAGCAGATCATTTGTTTGGAAAAGGGTCAATTTGTTGTGTACAGAATTTTTGATCATCCCAATTTGTTAGAAGACTTTCGTTGCAGAATGTGTAAAACATGTTTTGGCGGATGTGTGTATAGTACCTGAGATTTACTTGCAGTTACATCAAAGACACTTTCATGAGCGGAAAGGGAAACATTGCGTGAAATTTGTTTTTGACAGGAAATATCTCGAAGTATTCTGTACATACTATAGTTGAAACACTCAACCTAGCGATGCTGATATGGTTGATCTGTAGATACTGGGAAGCCAACTGAAGGCCGGATGACTCACATATAGAAATATATGAAAATATGCCTAGGAGGATTTGTCAAATCTTAGGTGCGGGTGACTATCGTGACTCTTTGCTTCAACATAAGAGTGGTCTAGGAGCAAAGCATTCCAACTTGTGCCGCGATGTGCAGTTGGCTCAAGCACTTTGCAGACACAGGATGGCTCATCCCATTCGACTAAGTTTGTGTGCCTGCGCGCTTACTTTCGGGCCATCTCTGACTTCAAAACAGAATAACTCATATTTCGCGATCCAGGCTCCTTAACTATCAAGAGCCATGTTGCTTCCCTTCGCAGATGGGACAGGTGCCACTGTCAGTTTTTTGCGGAGTTGGGATTGGCTCATCGTCCTTGTCTTGTAGACTCCCATCCAGTACTCATACTTCCTAATATCTTGGTTTACACATCATAGCCTCAATTGGCCCCCAACAGAACACATGCAACTTCTGGTGATCCTTTGCTACGCTCCTGTTGTGATTTACTCAAATTCGTTACAGCGCAAGCTGGACATGGTGATGGTGACATGGAACTGCCTGCATCCAGTGCTGGGATGTGCCTTGATATGACACCTGCCACAAGTTACTGATCACTTGACGGGGATCATTCAATCCTGACCAAGGGATGGACTCACGCCTTTTTCCTGAGATGTTGGGGTCATGATAGTTTCTCCTTGTAGAGATGCATGTTTGAAAGCTGTGCGCCTGTTGTTGGTCAGTGGATGGTGAAGATATGTGAAGAATTGTGAAGATATGTGAGGATGTTGTAGACTGCAAATTTGTATAGAGACCTTGCATGCTGTTGCGTGGCTGCGGCTCAGACTTGCAACGAATTCAGACCCCATATGTGGCAAAGACGAGCCCAGTTAGCCGAGCCCCTACCCAGCACTTCGGGTGCAACCCAGCAATGGATGATTCTGCATAAACATCAGCTTTGCACAACCTTGAATGCTTACAAACCAATCAGCACGAGTTCAAACTTCAGCAAAAGACATGCCTCAAATTGCCTCAATAGCTTAATCCCATGGATCGATTTGCGCGGCAGGTGGCCATCAGCAGTTTGAAGTTTCTGCTCATTTGATCTTTTGCGGCAGAACCCATCGTTTTACAAATTATGAAGCCGTATGGCTAGCCTTATGAAATCTTGCAACCCACATCGTCCCCATGGGTCTTGCAGTTGAACCGGTGGAACAAAGGCCACTTCGGGGCCAAAGAGCCCCTGCCCCGGAACCGTGCATGAAAGCCTTCTCAGAGGGTGGCCACCGTCGCATGCGGCTGAATGTAGTGGCACACCTCAGCAATCAGGCGCCAATGGGTCACCGGTGGTAGCTGCAGTTGCTGAGTTTGTGTCCGGCGATGGTTGTGACCTCAGGAGACTAAGCTCAGTTGTCTTAGTAGCCCACATGGATGTAACAGGCTCACTGACTGACCTAGGATCACCCCTCAAACAATGCAGGTGGTTGCATGTTGTTACCAATCCATACCATCAGATGCTCAACCAACTTCTACAGCAGAATGGATCGGAATGATATGGGGCATTGTCCACTATGTTGTTGGCTCAACAGTGTGTGTATGTGTGTTTTGTCCGACTGACCTTTCCGTCACTGTACTGAACTACATAGATAATCTCCTTCACCCTCCCCGCTGCTGTTGCATTGACAGATGTGGACAAATCTTCACACCGCATAGAAAAAGTATGCACGATGAACAGGAAAATTCGGGGCTGCCTGCAATCGGACATCCTAGAGCCCGCTCAAACCGTAACAGCCACACAAACACATGCAATTTGTAGATGCGATTGTGACAATTTGTGCATGTTCAATGATTTGGCGTGCCGCAGACAACATGTTTTTGACGATCACTGCGCAGTACTCATTTGTGACAATTACTCAATACCCTAAGATTTTCCAGAGAGTAGTTGGGGGTCCTTGATTTGGGGGACGAGTTGACTGTGTCAGAGACTCAGATGCTGGTTCTTTGGTTTGGTTTGGCTATTCTGGCCCTTTCTTTTGTTGGTATTCACTGGAAACCTGCAAGTCATGTCATAGGATATAGGCTCGAACCATCTCGAAGCAGAGCACCTGTCGCGAACGGGAAGCTGATCTGGTTCGTCATGGTAAACTGTCTGACGCAGAGCAAAATGCACAAAAGCATGACTGATAGTAATTAGTTAAATATCGTTACTGGTAGTAAATTACTACTAGCAATTAATAGTAATTGGTTAAATATCATGGTTTGGTTTATGTTGTTCAGTATCATTAATCAATCAAGATACCACTATTAGCCAATCATTATACCTCACCATTATGTACGGATCATTGCTAACAACCGAACCAATTATCACTCACTATCAACCATCATAGCATTGATCACTATCATTATGCCAATCATAACCAACACCTTTATACCCATTTCACTGTGATAGTCACAACAACAAATCGTCAACCATTCACCAACCATTTTACCCAAAATCATAAAATCCCATCATCAACCAATACTGACCATTACTCGTTAACCCTCAT
The DNA here is from genome assembly GCA_009767595.1 of Symbiodinium kawagutii. Lineage (NCBI taxonomy): Eukaryota > Dinophyceae > Suessiales > Symbiodiniaceae > Symbiodinium > Symbiodinium kawagutii. The sequence continues at coordinate 40,498 of VSDK01012929.1, read as the reverse complement.
TAACCCTCATTTACCATTCACCATGAACCATCATCAACCATCATTAACCATCATCAACCGTCATCAACCATCATCAACCATCATCAACCATCATCAACCATCAGTATTCAGCCACCCAAGCATGAACCAATCAGCGCAGGTGGCTGCCAGATTCTTAGTGGTGGTCGATGAAGACGATCGCATCGAGAGCTTATACACCAAGGCACAGCTGGGGAGCTGCGCCAGGAAGGGACCCAGGGGGCCAGGAGCGGCCCCCAGGAGTGCCCCGACTCGTTCAGGATGGTTTGTAGTTAACAATGCTGATAGTCAGAGTGAATGAAGGACGGGTAATTCAGAATGGTTATGTAATTGCAGCTTGCCGATTTTGGTTGATGTTAAGAGTGAATATTATGGATGATAACGAATGATGAAGGTGAACAATGACGCTGAATCGCGGTGGGATAACCACCATTCCATCATTTGGCATTCGAAGGCTGCAACTGTTTCATGCTTTCGCTCGATCCCTGCGTCCTTTTGGATGCTCAATGACTGCACAGTCGAGCCAAATGGTCTCATGATGCAGCGGTTGTGGTTGAGTGGTTTGGAAGTTGCCTGGTGGTCCCTTGAATTCCAAAGCAATTTCCTGAGTAAAGCACGGGGCTCATCAATGATATCGTATAGTTATAAATATGTAGGCAGCTTTATTACTAACTCTTGTAGGGTTTAGAATTACTTTACTACCAACCAGTCAAAATACAAACTATATCATTGAAATTCAACAGTGTTGGACATATTGGTTGGTCGTCGTGTTTTTTTCAGATTATCATTCTATGTGACAGGTACATGCTGCAGTATGTTAGTTTCACAATGTTATACATCTCGGGACATCACCGGAACATGTAATGGGGCTCCTTGTTCTCGTAGAAGGGATTAAGCATGTGTGACACAATTTACACGAACAAGACTAAAAAAAACAAACTATGCGATCTACTAGCAAGGCGCGGTCACAGTCACCGACTAACCAGTTGGGCAGCACAATCTGCCTGAGCATCTACTAGCAAGATCTAGCAAGTATATCAGTTGCAATCGCAGTTGATTAGAACCCCTGCCAACCCCTTGCCGAAGCTTTGTGGCTGACCATTTGGAAACTCAGGCCAGTGATTTATCGCGAGGGAATTCATTGTCATCAAAGGATCTTGTAGAACACTTATAATATCTTATAATCATAGCTTACTTGATTCATGGGCCGTAGTTCCTCTGTCGTCAAGCTTCTGCTCAAAATTGGTAGGCAAAAGGGGTGGTTTCAACTGTGGAAGCATGACCTACCTTGGAAAACTTGGAGTGCAATGGGATACACCCGGCAACGTGATAAGGGATGCACTGCAACATCTATTGATTGGTTTGTTTACAGTAGTACGTGTGTTCCCTATTGTTGGTTTGTTATGTAGCTATTGGTGTTTCACCTTCTTGGTTTAGGTGGTTCGATGGTTGACCATCACTTACCCTTCGTAGACGCAGCCATGTCCTCATCAGCATCACCGATTACCCCGTAATCATTGGCCGCTAGCGGTTTATTCAACTGTTTGTGATTTGTCCATAGCTACCATCATTCTGACCATCATTGAGCATCACTACATAACCATCATAGCTATCATCCTCGACCATCAACCACCATCAACCAACCACTAGAAATTCACATCAATTAACCAAGCATGAACCACCAATCAACCACCCTTCCACCACCATTCGCCCCTTCGCAGGTGCACCAGAGCTTACAACGGAGCGGCGTCTACGGCACCATTGCGGAGGTCAGAAATAGCTTCCAGGCCTCGAGCG
>VSDK01012929.1:1033-27825 GCA_009767595.1 Symbiodinium kawagutii | reverse complement strand
GAGGCCGGCATCGTCTTTTTCAGGACCAGGAGTGACGGGATCCTCACAGCCGACTCCATCCCATCACAGTTCATTGCATCCGTGGATGACACACTCAACAAGACCGTGTTGTGGTCTCGCCAGAGCAATCCTGCAACAAGGAAGACTGCTATTTTGACACCACGGGCTGATCAAGCTGATGATGATGAGGAGGAAAAGCCAGCAGCAGGATCATCCTCTGACCCCAAAGGCTCTGTTCATTCAGATGCCCGCAAGCGACAACGAAGAGACCCCTACGATCTCCCTGATTCTCCAAGATTGAAACCAGGTGTGGTTCCAAAGCCTCCTCAAGCCCCGAGCAAAAAGCGCGAGGCAACTCCACCGCCAAATCCTCCGGCACCAAAGAAAAAGGCCGATGGACCAAAGGCTGAAGAGATCAAAAGCGAGGAGAAAGAGCCGGCAAAAGAGCCTGAAGAGGAGAAGAAGGAAGAAGCTAGGGCCCCTGGTTACACCATGTCATTTGGCAAGCATTCCAGTCGTCACGCTGCTGTCAAAAGCAAGCCCAAACAAGTTGAAATTTATTTTGGAGACTGTCCGCTTTGCTTGACTGAGTACGTACCAGGGCAATTCGCTTGCGATATCTGTGGTTACTCTCCACTACCTCAACCTGACGGAAGTGTTGCTGAAGATCCCAAAAAGGTTCAGAAAGTGCTCGACAAACGACGCAAGTTTCTGGCAACAGAGGGCCTTGGCAAGCTCAGGTTGGATGCAGAAGTGATGAGAAGGTTGACTGCAGAACAGGTCGAAAAGGCCAGAGGAATGATCTCCATGGCAGGGAGAGGACAAGAGGGGGGGGAAGCCAGTTTCCTGAAAGATGCTCGACACAAGTTGAAACGTGCCATCGAGAAAGGATTCACCAGCATCGAGAACAGATATGCCTACGATCTTCCATTCATGGAGCGACTGTTGGAAGATGGCTATACGAGGTACGACGTTGCTCTCCTCGATTTCTTGGCCGATGCACACCTGGCTAGTCCACCGCGCCCCTCTCGTCAGGTAGCCCTTGGAGCCGCGACTGGAATTGAGACCGGCAACAAGATTGTGCGCCTCATCTACTTTGAGAAGGAGATCGACAAGATCCAAGGCACCTTCAGATGGTGGAACAGCCACTGGGGAATGGCTTACCATGACAAGGTTTTCTCTCCGACTGAGTACCTCGACTTCATCAATGCGAACCCACAGTTCAGATTTCTTTTGACGTGGGAAGGGATTCATGAATGCGATCCCAATGGAAACATCATGCAGTTCCAGCAAATGTATGATACCAATCTTCCCAAAGTTCTTGAGAACATCAAGCAGAAGAAGAGGCAGAGCGCCATCAACAAGTCCCAAGCGTCCCAAGCCGCAGGTGCAGATTCCGCCAGCTTAAATGCTGAGCCCAAATACTCACCGCGCCAAAGGGGAACTGGATACAATGCATGGCGTCAACAAACGGCTTCTTCAGGATCTGGAAGAGCTACTGCTGCAACGGTTGAGCGAGAGCATCGTGGATACTACCGCACGCAAGCAGAGCGTGAAGACTCGCAGGGAGTTGAGTGGGAGTGGTGGAGAGGGTCGTGGTATTGGCGTTGGGGCGGAAGTTCTGTCTGGAACAAGTACCACGAACGCTAATACCCCAAGCCATTTTGGAGCAATGCTAAAGGCACAAATCTCCTTAATTCGAGAACGGATCCATGTGCTGCACTTTTGCTTGAAGCTGAGTTTAAAACTGCAAAGAGGAAAACATTGGCAGCATTCAATTGCTTGCCCGAATTTGCAGACAGCTGGTAGCATCTCCTTCCTGTGCGGCGGATCTGAGGGGGGTGTAAAAGCGCACCACATAAAACCCCTGTAATATATATGCATACATCATTGCTTACCTTTGCCTTAGCATGTGCGGCTCAAAAAGTGCAGCGCTGCGCGCTGCATTGGGTTGTACTAGCTTAGCGGTTATTACCATTTTCTGGTTATATATCATCAACCCGGTGATTGATACCTGAAAATTCACTAATGAAGGATTGATGAATGATTATTGGATGGAAGTTATCACTTGAGTTTTGATTAATCATCACCATGGGTGATGAATCAAGTGATGAATGATTGGAAGATGCCACCCGCCACGGTCCACCAAGCATGATTGATCCAAGGGTTGATTGGATAAACGGTTGTTCCCGTCGATGGCCACATGTCTAGATTTCATATGATGGTTGATCCATTGATTAAACACATGATGCACCATTGGTTTCAACGTAGTTGGCTTACCCAACCTTCAAAGTGTATCCCTTTGCAGCAAACTGAACTTGCAACGTAAGAATTGGTTGTCCAACCTTGATGGTTCGGCTTTTTCTAAAGCTTAGTAGCTAACCTCCTGACCTTTGATTTACGATACTAAGTCCTGTTGTGACAGGAGTTGTAGTGCGTATATCAGCGGTGAGATGATGATCCTAGATTGATTTATCAATTTCTACCAACGAGTATTGACAATGATTGTCATGAATCATTATCATGAAGCCACTGTCATATTCCATTGGCATTATTGATTATGTCACTGTCTGTTTATTATCATCAGCCGGGATCGTGAACCATTACCATCAACCATCATCAACTCAGCATTCTCACCACCATCAACGGTTCTTGAGAATAACATCGTACAACTCACATGAATCAGCCTTATTCTCCTTAAGATTATCCTCACATTAACATGATCCTCAAGTTATCAACCTTGGTTGTCGTCATTGTTATCCTGAAGATTAATGTCGGGTGTTGATTAGTAAACCCCCCTCCACCCCCCCCCGCAACCAAACTTGGGGGGATGATAAAAAAACTGACTCCTCAAAAACCATTCCTGAGAAATGGAAGATCTACTCTAATCTTCTCTACTCTTCTCGGCTCTTCTCTTCTCCTCAACTCTAGTCTTCTCTACTCTACTCTTCTCTTCTCTACTCTTCTCTACTCTTCTCTTCTCAACTCTTCTCTTCTCTACTCTACTCTTCTCGACTTTTCTCTTCTCTTCTCAACTCTTCTCTTCTCTACTCTTCTCTTCTCTACTCTACTCTTCTCTGCGCTACTCTTCTCAACTCTCCTCTTCTCTACTCTACTCTTCTACTCTACTCTTCTCAACTCTTGTCTTCTCTACTCCACTCAAAGGGAAAAGGAACGGATAGAAGCAGCCAGGACCACCCTAAGAAAAAGTTTTTTGCATTAATCAACCCCCTTTTGGTAAACCTATGATTCAACAACTTGGCTCTTCCTGGGCTACCCTCTTGGAAAATTGAAAAAACTCAATTTTCTAAAAGGCGTTTAATAAAGGGATCATCCATTTCAGCAAGCTCTCTGTTTAGCAAATGGCCAATAGAAAACACAAGAGAAAGATAAAGAATTCAAAGGGAAAAGGAAAAGATAGAAGCAGCCAGAACCACCTGGGAATAAAAACACCATCCATAAATCCAGAAAAAATACACCCTCAAAAAAAAACTTTTCTTTAATCACCCTCCCATCAAAAAATTGATGGCTCTGGAATAATTTTGGAAAAAAATCTCTAATCAACCACCTTAGACTAATCAATAGCCAACATTGTCTTGAGTATGACAAGGACATCCTGGTGGTCACCAGGTCATCCTGGTGGTTCTTATCCTCAAGCTCTAGCAAACGAAGTTGGTTCTGTGGAAAATCCACGGTTTTCGGTGATTTTACCTCTACAAAAGGTGATTTGTTCGCTTCCAGGTTCCAGGTTCGGGCCTGCCGTAACCGGGCGCAGGATGATTCCCGTGACCGCGCATGTGACCTTGCCGCGGGGCCTGCGGCCGGATGACGAGTCCGAGGAGGAAGGGGATGGGGAGGGGTTGAGACAAAGGGATGCCCAGAACAGGTTGATATGGCTTGTTGATGGGTTGATAATGCTGGGAATGAATGGTTGGTTGAGAATGGTTAGAAATGGTTTGGAATAGGTTAATAATGGTTATTGACAAGGATAAATCGCGAGAATTCACCAACAATAATCTGCTGAATTAAACAACTACTATATGGGTGTTTTTCAAAACAGGGATCCTCCCAAAATGGTTAGTTTAATTCTACAAATGGCTAAATATGTTACGAACTCAGGTGGGTGTTTCTCAAAACAGGGAAACCCCCAAATAATCCAATATTTTTAATTTTGAATCATAAACTTAATAAGCAAACCATTTTGTGGTCAATTCCTAAAATGAGGGTTTCTCACAACAGGTACCGCCGAAATGGCTGGTTCATTCCTATACATGGTGATAAATCCAGGATGATTTCGGAGTACCCCTATTTTCAGAAACACAGCTAGTTGATGTGGTTAACAAGCTTAAGTAATGATTACTGCTCAGAGCGGTCATTCAGATGTTTGACTAGTAAGAATTAATGCCAACATAATTCAGAGTGGCTGGCGGTTAAATCGATCGAACCATTCATCATCTATGATTATACAGTGGATGAAATTGGTGAATTGTCAATGGTACATAGTGGTAGACAGTGCTTGGCTACTGGTGTACGAATGGAAGTGCTTGTTCTGGTTCCATGGTTGACGAGTGCTGTACGAATGGAGTGCTGGAAGGTTGGATTTCCAGACGTCGGACGAAAGTTGCGAAATCAGTCAGCTTCACGAGATCGGAAAGGCACACCGATGTGCGAAATCTGTGGGTAGAAAATGTGCGAAATCTGTCTGTGTTTACCAAGGGTTCATGGCCTGGGATGCGTCAGAAGGTGTAAGGGTGCGGAGGTCACTCAGGACATGGATCGGCAAAAATTGCACCTCGCCTAGGCGAAACGCACATTTTTGAAGTGAGAATCGTAAAAAACTGCCATTGACGCGGCTACTTTTAAAGATGCGATGTTGAAAAATTACGCACTGTGGCGAAATGCAAATTTTCAACTTTGTGGAAGATCAAAACCGTGAAAAACTGGCATGGCCGGGACGCTTTTGCATGTTTTGACAAGGTGACATGTTCAAAAAATGTTCCCTATAGGCGAAACGCGCATTTGAGAAGTTGAAAGCGTTGAAAAGCGTTAAAATCCTCGATGCGTGAGCCACTTTTTGGAAATGTGCGTTTTTTGTGTAGGCGAAACGCACGTTTGAGAGTGAAACTGACGAAAGCTCGCAGTCTCGCGTCGTTTTTGCAGATCAGACATTGCAAGTATCAAAACATGTGGGTTAAAGAGCATTTGGGAATAAACATCCGCAAAAAAATTGCGGTGCCGGGTCGTTTTTGCAGATCAGATGTTGGAAGACACATTTTGGAAGTCAAAAGTATCAAGAAATGAAGGTTTGGAAACATTTTGGATGTTTTCGCTATCAAAAGTGAGACATTTTTCACGTTTTTGGACCGTTAATTAACTATGACTTGAGCACAGTATCATCATCATCGTCGTCGTCGTCGTCGTCGTCGTCATCATCATGATCGTCATCATCATCATCGTCGTCGTCGTCGTCGTCGTCGTCGTCGTCGTCATCATGATCGTCGTCGTCATCATGATCGTCGTCGTCATCATGATCGTCGTCGTCGTCGTCGTCATCATCATCATCATCGTCATCATTATCATCATCATGTAATACCACAGACAGAAATCACCGGAAACCAACAATTATCAGAGACGAAACAATTACCAGAGATCAAAAACACCAGAGATCAAAATCACCAGAGATCAAAAACACCAGAGAGAAACAAACACCAGAGACAAAAAAATCACCAGAGCCTAAAATCTCCAGAGACAAAAAATATCACCAAAGACAAAGAAATCACCGGAAGTCAAAAACACCAGAGAGACAAAAAACACCAAAGACAAAAAACATCAGACACAGAATCACCACAGGCCAAAAACACCAGAGACAAACTACACGAGCCACAAAAAAACACCATTATCATCACTTTCAAGCATCATCCACACCATCACTTCATCTCAAACCACTCACCCCTATAGGCTCTGTATTCTGGAAACTTCCGTCACCACCTTGCGGGGTTCGAATGTGGCTTCTCATGAGCAGTGGCCGAATGTGGCTTCTCATGGCTTGACAGTGTTACTGGGAATGGAGACAATGGATTCCAACGGTTATGACTATGATGAGCCAGCAGTACAGTACCTGAACTTGATACTGTTGGGTGTTTGGACTGAGCCTATCGCTCTTCAATACTGTACATCATAGTACATGTCATTATGTGGCAGTAAGCGACAAGACAGAACCATAACTGTCTTGAACATTTATTGTTTTCCCTTGCAATTGAGATGGTTGTGATTGGTTTACCACTTATTGGTGTCCCTTCTATTGAGCATTTCTCGGTTTACCATTTATTGGTTTCCCGTATGATTGACCAGTTTTTTGACCAAAAACCATTTATTGGTTTCCCTTTATTGGTTTCCCTTATGATAACCCAACCCTTTATTGGTTTCCCTTTATCGTTTGGGTGATGCCCACAAACGGACCAACCAGATATTAAGTCCAGCAAGGCAGATGCCGATGCTGTGCTTCCAAGCCCGAAGCCAGCTGCGGAGGATGACTGTCCATTAGCGCCGGCTGAAAATGTACCACTGCAGGACCCCGAGTTGGTACAGGGTCTGATTCCGTTTTGGTGCGATTTCAGTTTTAGCGACTTTCCAAGTTGAGATGAAAATCCAATGTGAGTTTTTGATTCTTGGTAGTTGAGGTTGAGCTAGCTCTGATCGCATTTTTGCATGAATTGTCTCTAGGCAAGTTGTGAATTTCTGTCGTTCAAGTTCAAGTTTGATCACGATTCATGCCCTGTCGTCGGTAAATCAGAAGTGCTATGGCTGCATGGCAGTGATATGCCCCAATGTTTGCGGACTTTTTTTGGATTGACAGGGTTTTTGGATTTGGTCGACAGCTTTACGCTTAGTAACCCCATGGTTTTGGCTCAAGAGACTTGGTACACTTTGATTGCCTTACCTCCGCGTATCGTAAAACCTCTTTTTGCCACCATGGTCATCAGCAAATTGTTGTTGGTGATTGTCTTATGGCTGCAGGTCCAATTTGGGATGGCGTGTTCATCCACGACTTCTGAGGAAAATTGTGAAGTCGACACTTCTTCCTATATCCAGCGCAGTGTCAAGGACAAGTCGGCAAGCTTGCATGCAACCAGAGATGATGGAGGGGAAGACTCGGGAGGAGGAGCGGAAGAAGAGGAAGAGGAAGAAGAGGAGGAAGAGGAGGAAGAGGAGAGTTCTTCCACTTCTTCAAGTACTTCTTCCAGTTCTTCAAGTACTTCTTCCAGTTCTTCAAGTTCTTCTTCAAGTTCTTCAAGTTCTTCTTCAAGTTCTTCAAGTTCTTCTTCAAGTTCTTCTTCCAGTTCTTCAAGTTCTTCCAGTGCAACGACTACCACCGCTTCCTCCGGTCGCGAAGCATCATCAACGTCGAGTACTGCTGGAGGGGGAGGAGACCCGCACATCGATACCTTCGACAAACAGCACTACCTGTTGCTGAAGCAAGGTACCTTCTCACTTTGGCGCTTCTCCTCCGATGCGAAGATCCTAGCAGGACGGAGCTTCCAGATTGAACGTCCGGTGGATTTTCATCTCTATGCTCACTATTCAGGCCATACTTCCTACACGAAGGGCCTGGTGCTGGTGGACAGCTCTGGTGGTCAAAGGAAGCGTGTCTTGGAGCTCACCTCAAATGACTGCATTTGGCGGACCAAGAAGAATGGCGATGCCGCGTGGAGCACAGTGGATGAGCCGCAGCTGCTGTCTTTTCCTGAAGCCAATGGAGATGAGATCACTGCATTCCAGATGCAAGCCCCGAAGAGCTCCGGGAACGAGATGTCTGTGAAGCTCTTGATGAAGGCGGATGGAAACTTCAAAGCTATCGGAGATCTCTATGTGACATGCAAACCAGGACGTCACATCAACACAAAGATTTCCATGACTTCCAAAGAGGATATCAAGTTGGTCCAGGGTCAACTTGGACCCCGTGGGCACACTGAAGCAGGTGAAGATCATGTTCACGAGGCCACTTTACTTCAGGGCATGCATCAAAGGATGAGATCCGACTCGGAGTTCGAGACATCTGAGAGTTGGACAGACTTGGGCGGCAGTGAAGCTGCAGCTTTCTACTTGAACGGAGCGGACACGGAAGGACCAGCCCTTTACAACGTTTGCTCAGAGCAAGAGAAGACCGCTGCAACTGCAATGTGCAAGCAGTACTTGGGCGAAGCTTCAGCCAGTGACAAAGAATACATCAGTTTCCAGAATCATTTCGAGAGCTGTGTTTTCGATGTTTGTCACGGTGGTGGAGAAGATGCGGCACAGCTGGCTGCAGAAATCATCAAGGCATAGGGAGCATACCAAGAGCTGCCGAAGCGTCAGGTGCTTTCTTTTCGTTTGGTACTCTGCTGAGGGTGCCGAGTTCGTTTCCATTTGGATCCACTGTAGATGATAGGATTTTTAGGTGATACCTGACGGCTTGTCAACAATTTGGAAATGTTTCATTGACCCTGCCTGAAGTAATAAGGCAGCGAGCGAGGAAAAAGAGTGGAGATGACAGAGGGAGCTGTCCAACAATCGCTGCGATGGTCACCCTGAACTGGTTCAAACTGTTGAACTTCAAAAGTCATATTCTGAGGACCATCCTTATGATCACGATGAAAGATTGATTTCATGCAATGGATGATTGATGGTTGTAGTAATCCGACTGGGCACTGAGGATGGCCGACATCAGCACTCTCCTTGCGCCTCTAAGCCTTGCTGTAAGCAAATTCAGATGTGGCTGTGGGTCAGTTCACCCTATACCCCTGGTTCCCCCATCATTAGCCAGGCTGTTTTCCCTTAGTATTGTTGGTAAATACTAGCCATATCTAGCCATTGTTTTCCTCCATGAACGTTGGTTGGTTAACTGCTTGACCCACAGCCATGTGGGCGAGACCAGGACTATCCCCCGATGCCATTGGCACCGGAACGGCCAGAGATGGAAGCAGTGCCGGGGCCCGTGGAGGAGTTAGAGGTGGACCCTCGGCTGGTGCAGCTATGCTTGTGGCAACCCACGGGGCGAGAATGGGTGACACCCGACTGAACCAAGGCAATTTTTGGTTCTATAAAGGGAAATCTAGTAAGATTAGAAGCTTGAGTAAACTACCTGCACCAAAGCATGCTGGATTTGGACATGTTTCGTTCCCAGACTCGGTCGTCTTTTTTCGGCCTGTGTGAGTCTCCTCTCTCTGGAGACTGGTATTTTGTATTGTCTTGTGGGGTCGGTGATTTGGATCCCCAAGTGCGTTCGAAACAAGCCAAATAAAAATGAATAAGAACATAAAAATAGATACCAAATAGAAAGAAATAAGATGTGCTTCGCAAAATCCTGGTTGATTGTACAAGTGCTTCTAGGGGTTGTTTCATTGGGCACAGTTTCACAATTCACTTCCGGAAACATCTAATCATCCCTCGGTTGATGGGAACATCCTCAGGAAATCCTTCTTAGACACAATGAATATCGGGACTTCCAGTTTCTAGGCACTTGACCAACCAGTTGAACCAACCATTTCTATCCTGCTTAGAATCAGCCAGGTTTCTGGTAGATTTTCCCACCGTTTCTAGGCACTTCACCAACCAGTTGAACCAATCCTCGGTCGACAGCTTTGGGCAGGATATTGCGCTGGACCTGTGGCATTCACAAGATGCCCCCGTATGGATTGTCCCTTCCTAATTCTTGGGGGAGTATGCTCCAAGCAGGCGAGTGAAGGCTAGTGATGATCAATGATAGTCGTTGTTTCTATAGTTGAATTAATTGTTGCCAACGTATACACATGTTGGTTTTGAGTGCTTACTATTGGTTGTTCATTGATGGCCATCGCAGGCAACATCACAACCAACCAGCAGGAGCAGTATGGCGATGGATTTGCCAGTGCCACGTTGAATGTCATGGGAGATGCCAGAACCGATATTTCTTGAAATAGGGGACCCCCCAAGTCATCTGTTATAAAACAATTATACATTATAACTTATAACTTATCAGAATGAACCATCAATTTTTTGGGTCCCTTTTTTTGAGAACCTCCAGATATCACTGGTTCCATAATATTCTGATTTGGGATCAATCCAGATGGATCGCACATACCGGGTAAGGTAAGTTAGATCCCAAGGATGGGACATCTGTCGGTTCGCTGTTGGTTGACCAATCACTGTCCAGAATGGTTGCCTATTCTTGCTTGGTTTGATCACCAGGCCTCGTAAAGACACCCCTGTGTCCAAGGGCCTGGGAGAGTTGGATTCCATATAAGAGCCCTAGTGTTCCATGGTTGCTTGGTTGGTTGGTTGGTTGGTTGGTTGGTTGGTTGGTTGGTTGGTTGGTTGGTTGGTCGATGTTCTGGTTTGTGGCCCAGGAAAGAATGCCCTATGAGGCCATGAAGGCGGTGCTGCGGGCAGGGGCGAGGCGGCACCTCTGGTGAACTGCTGTGAAGCCATCCCATCGACTATCCAAATTGTTAGGGATGATGATTGATCATAGGCATCAAGAGGGATTAATAAGGGATAATAGGCACCAATAGGGATTAGAATCCGGTATACCATCCATGATTTTTTGGGTCTTTTTGGTCATGACTATCCCATACTATCCATTGCTATCACACTATCATTTGTAATTAGGTCATTTTTGAGGGCTTGGTAACGACCCATCCCCATGCGGTCAACGTTGCGCCACCAGTTGTGAACCAGTGAAGCTGTGTCGTTCACAGCATCGCAGCTTGGGAAACTACCTCCAAGGTGCACTAGGGATCCAGTGGTACCTGGGGTTGTCCGTGTCGCCACAGTGGCACCCCCCAAGTCGGAGCCATTGGTTTCATGGGGAAAGGACCAGTCAGCTTGGGGGTGCACATGGGTGCACCATTGATGGGGACAAACCCATTACATATGGCATATCGTTGGAGTTTGTAGGGTGCACCATTGATGGACAAACCCATAGATAATTGATATAATTAGATATACTGTATACATATTCCTGCAAGTGGTGATTCGACAAACAAATCGTTGCAATGAAAATTATGCAAACCATGATCATTCATAGAGCATGATCAAAGATTCCAACATTGAGTATCATTGACCATTACTGAACCAGTAGGAACCATGTTAAACATACATTAATAATCATGAACTGTCATAATTCTTAACCAATCATTACTACAGTAGATTCAAGTATATTCCTAGCAATTAACAATAGTCAATAACATTGACTATTAAGTAGTTCTGAGCCCTTGATATTCCCAACCACTAGTTATATATAACTATATATTTGTATATTGATCGAAATTCATCACTACTATTACTCATTGTTAGCCATTACAAATCCAATGTTAGCCATTTTGCAAGTGACTCTCACGCAATTACCAACCATTAACTAACATTATCCAACATTAATCAACATTGATCAACATTAACCAACATCAACCAATATCAACCAATATCCACCAACATTAACCAAAAAGCATTAGTCCACCATTAACTAACCATTCATTAGCTAACCATTAACTAATCATGAACCAACATTGAACAACATTAGCCAAGAAACATTAACCTGCCATCAACAAACCATTCCCTAACCACTAACCAACATTGAACAGCCATGAGGCAACAACGATTAGAACCACCATCATCTCCCTTGCGCTTAAGGTGGACCACCCCTGTGAGCCGGTGCAGTTGAACTGCTACGATGATGACTGGTTGGTGGAGCACCTGACTCCCAGGCGCTGGGAACAGCTGCCTGCAGGGATGTCGGTAGCAGACAAGTAGATCAGTTGCTATCATTTGCTACATGGCGAGCTGGGTCAAGCAGTTAACCAACCAAAACTGGTCGATAAGAACCAACAAAACTAAAGGGAAAAAATGGTGAATGGTGGGGGAACCAGGGGTCCAGCGTTTTCACCCACTGCCATATGCATCAATCATATTAGGATGTTTTTTCAATATTTGCAATATTGGATAATCATAGATTTATTTATTTCTGAACTCCAGACTCAACCAGATCAGGACTTTAGATGGATCCTCAGAATGGAGTGCTTGACCATCACTTTGGGTGGGAGACCGTTGAGTGTCACGATAACCAGAATGGGGGACAAGTTCCAGCCCTGGTGCAGCCTTGCAGGATGCAGTTTTGGACCAGCGGTTTCATAATTGGGCATCTGGGATTATAAAGACTCATCTCTACCAATCAACAGATATCAACCACAATTGTAAGCAAACAATATCCCGGATTGAAATATCCCACCGCTTATCCCTACAATCAGCATTTGCCTGTCTTTTTTTTCCTATAGTTTCCGTACATATGGGATCATATGGGTGTTTCTCAAATTGGTGCACCTATAAAATCACCCATTGATCATCTCAAAACACACTATTGCTGTGGCTGATTCGGGGGTCGCATATTTTAAGAATCCTGTTTTAGATGATCAAAATAGGGGTACTTCCAGATCATCCAGTTTATTAACCCGCTATAGTAATAGGTCAAATTATCAACCATTATTAGCTATTACCCATTCAAACATTGTTAACCAGTTCCAACCATTATGAACCGTGTTTTATCATTATAAATGGTTGGTTAATCAAATTATTACTCATGATAGACATTGTTCAATCAAAATATTACTCATTATTTGCGGTCACATTTACAGAAACCACCCTTATCGCTTGCGTCCCTGCTGCAGGCTTCGGGAATTCATCATGCAACGCTTCCAGCCCGACTTGGTCACGGAGCCCAAATATGTCGCCCGCCGCAATGCGCTGGATTCGCTGGTAACCAGCTGACCCACCAATTGGCTCAGCTGGCTCAGCAGCATGGGATCTCTCCAGCAGCGAGAGTTGGGTCAACTGGTGGGATATGAATTTTCCTGGGGGTGTAATCGAACCAAGAGACACAGCAACTGATTTGGTGGCTTTGCTTCAAAACCCATACCACCATATACCACCAGAGATTGTCAATGATCAGACTACTGTATGTTGTAGTGGTTTCAGTGTTGGAGTTTTGGTACGTTCCCATATTTCTAGTTTTGGACGCCATCCTACAACTGGGATGCAATGAACTCAATCAAAATCAGTTTCTGGCCAGGTGCCAGCTACATGAATGATGCATTTCAACCCTTGTTGGATTCGGAAATTATGTTTTGTCCTTTCGGCAGGCAATTGCAAGTCCATCCTTTCCACGTAACATTGGATATTCAAAGCCTTGGATATCTCTTAAGTGTTTACTAGATGAACTCAAGCTATTTCAAGCTATCTCAAGCGTTTTGCTCATCTTTGCTCTGAAATCAGCTGCCCAGGTAGCCTCCATTGGAAAGTACGTGGGTGCCAAATTTTTGCAAAGCTCTGGCTCTTTCGTGTCCGTCTTCATGCGACCGCAGACGGCCCTAAGATCAGACCCGGGTGCCACCCTGCCACTTGGCTGGCAGCGAGGTCAAAGATTTGGCGGCAAACAGGATCATGTTTAATTAGAAAATTAATCCTGATAGAACAATTATATAATTATTTAATTGTTAATAGATAGATTAAATGATGTTTAATTCTGTTTCATCATGGCCAGTAGATTAGTTGACCCTGATATATAATTCCGAATCGTGGTACGATTATCAGCAACCTGCTTGCAACATCCGAAGCTTTGGCCATCCGGAGGCCTGTCCACTACAACATCCCAAAGTCGGAGCTGACAATGTTCCAGCGCAAGGCCCGGCCGGCAGGGGACAATGCCATGAGAACTCTGAGAATTGTGACAGCGCGTTTGTGGAATGGCCAGAGGTTGGTTTTTGACTTGGTTGATTACTTGCCCGTTTGGATAAACAAGTGATTTCAAGTGATTTGCCTATTTGGATAAGCATTGGGGATCTCTGTAGTAAATAGGACTACCAAATAGAAGGGTTGGTGATCTCTGTGGTCCTGTTGGTAAACGTTGCAAGTCAAGTGATCCATAAGACATCAGGCCTGAGAAGTTTTTTCAACGATGTCTGCCATGATGGGAATTTACAAGCGGATCCGCACCTGAATCTGTTGCCCAGCTTGGCTAGCTGAGTTGGCCAGGCTGTCATCAAGTTTGCCTTTGAACACACAA
Source organism: Symbiodinium kawagutii (assembly GCA_009767595.1). Taxonomy (NCBI): domain Eukaryota; class Dinophyceae; order Suessiales; family Symbiodiniaceae; genus Symbiodinium; species Symbiodinium kawagutii. The sequence continues at coordinate 13,754 of VSDK01012929.1, read as the reverse complement.
ATGGTGGTTTCTTAACATAGGGGTACCCCCAAATCATCCAGTAGAAACCATTTTAGTATTAAACCAGCCATTATTGTCAAGATACCCCTATTTTAAGAAACAGCCACATGATATTAAAGCATATTAACGCAGCCTTCAAAACGGACAGGAGATATCTTGAGTCAACCCGTGAGTCGCCACAGGTGGAGAGTCACATCGAAGAATTGCAGCAGCATCAGGAAGTTATACATGCGTCCTTGAGAGCTCTGCAACACCTGTTGGCCAAGGCATGGTGGGAAGCAGGTCCCCATGAAATGTTCTTTGCTCGATGAACTTTCTCTGCTTCAGGACGCACTGTTTGTCCCACTCCATATTGTGTATGAATCAAAGCCGCGCCGTTCTTAACAGGGACTTCTCAAGAAACACCACCAAGATGTTTGCTGGCTTATCGGGCTGTTCTCATGTATATATATATATATATAGAGTAGATTATACAATTATATAGTTTAGATTTGATTAGGTAATAGTTGATAGCATCTGATAGCAGATAGAGATTTGGCTTAAGGGTACCTATCTGGATGTATCTATCTGCTATTAATCTATCTGCTATCTGCTATCAGATCTGCTATCTATCTGGATGTATCTATCTACATCGCTCACTTCTTCGTAACGAGCGATGTGCCTGGACCAGGGCATGTCCGAGAGCGACGTGGTCAATGTCATGATGCCCGTGGACTACCATGCCTTCGCAGAGGCGAGCCCCGCGTTGAAGGTAGGACGTTTGGTACCTGTCTGGTAACACCATGTCCTGGCAGTGGGTCAAAATCCTGTACCCCTAGTTCCCCTGTCATTAACCATTGCTTTCCCTATAAAATGGTTGGTTATTATCCCCATAGTACCTGTTATTGACTAGTAATAGATGATAGTAGTTCCAGATGATAGAAGTGATAGATGATTTGTTAGTAATACCAATTAATACCAGTACCACATGATGGTAGATGGTAGGATTGCAATTGCGCGTAATTCCTGTTCTTAGATGGAGCCAACCATACAATTATATAGTTGGACGAGCTATTGACAGTAGTACCACTGATTGTAATTCAACCATCATGATAGTAGTACGACTTACTGGTAGGGATTGTGACAGCCACGCCAGTAGATACTACATTTCAAACTATAATAGCACTACAAGTTCAATAATAGTGCTTGTTACAACAGGCTCTGGGCACTTGGGTAATACCACCTTGTATCCTTGCTGTTGACATACTAGTAGAAATGAACAGACTAGTCGTTAGTCTGCAACTTGCCTTGTTTATCTACGAGTTTCGTTGCCGCATTTGATATTGACAAGTACTCGACACCATAGCCAGGCGGTGGCAGCAGGGTCACAGCCGTAGATCAGAGGGATGAATATGGGAGATGACATGACGGTAAATGATGTGGATCTGGAAGCAGGTTCAATGTTTAGGATATTCAAAATTCTTCAGCCTCTCACAAAACTTTCAGGAACTGCCATGATCAATTTGGTTATCATGTTTTTTTCACACACGATCCATGGACGATCAGTGCTCCTATTTTTCGCAAGTTCCTGGTGGCATGGCCGACATGAGTCGACATGGCAGCGGCTCCATCCAATTCACCCGCTGAGAGTCTTGGATGCGGGTTGCTAAGGATGCTGCAGACCTGATATGCGAACAAAAAGTGTGCATGTATTGACTCCTAGAATGTCTTGCTTGTAGGGAACAAGAACAATCATCTAACACTTGTTAGCACTTGTTGTATTTACATTTATCAAGTGAAATACAACAAAGAATAATCATTTAAGACCTGTTGATTCATAATCTCTCAAAGAAGCCATATCATCTACCACTCATATGGCAGTGGGTCAAAACCCTGTACCCCTGGTTCCCCCCTGTTAACCATTGGTTTCCCTATTTTTGTTGGTGGAAATCCCCCATAATTGGTTGGTTAATATTGACCCATAGCCATATCATCTCAAAATCCCAGGTCTACAGCAGCCCAGGTGGAAGGTGCCATGATCGAAGCCGATCAGCCACTACTGCCGGTGGCAGCCGGACGACGACCGGGGGGGATCATCGATACGTGGGGAGCCACAGCAGCGCCACAGCTGGGGGCGCTTCACGTAGGATCTGTGGGGATTTTCGGGGCCCAGATGCTCCATCTATGCTATGTAGGTCCTACATTTGGGTCATTTTATAGGCAAGTGTAGGCATATACCAGGCATATATACCATACATGGAGCATGTGGGTATGGGCTACTGATGGTTTATACCTTGAAGTGGTGGTTTCTGAAGTCATGGGATATCCCCAGATATTATTCTATTTTCACTTTTTATAATACCAACGATAGCTTTGGGGGTTCCCTATTTTGAGAAACCACCATGCCTTGAAATATGATGCTAAAGGATCATAAAAAGCTCCTTATGGATATCGTGGATGTTTTTACTGGTGGAGTGACATCAAGCAGATTGTCCTGGATGGTATTGCTATAACTAGCTGGTGATTCTCAGGGAGCGATTCGGAGCCAGGGGTATATCCCTTTAAAGGGGGAGCGATTTAGAGCTACAGGGAGTGGTGAAACCAGATGGTAGATAAGAAGGCAAATATGAGGTCGGCAGGTGATGATGAAATGATAGATCACTCTCGTCACTGGATTCAACAATGGATCGAAAGATGTAGCAAGCAACAGCCATTTTGATTAAAACAGACAGTCCAGAAGTAGTGAGACTATGGATGCATCAATACTGCAGGGGCACTCCAAAATCACCTGGAAATCAGAACAATTGTTCTAAGACACCTGGATATTTTTTCTGGTACCCAATGTTTTCCTTTTTGGAAGTGCCTACATGGTAATTTTTTTGGAACCAGCCTGATGGTGTAAGGAAATATGTTAACATGTTTGGTGGATGGGTCAGCACTTGGGCACAATGCCATTTTGGCTCAAGTGCTGGCCCTTCAAGGTTTTATCCCTACTGATGCCATGTATCTGGAATTGTTCCTGCTAGTGGCGTTTGCTCTGGGTTTAATCGTGGGTCGGTGCTCCGTGGTGCATCGACAATCATCCCCCCTGCCGGTGGTGCTGGGCGCGAGTTCATTTCCTGGACTGGCTGATGGCAAGGTCTCTGTTGGCCACGGATGCGGAGCTGGCGAACATCACAAATCTGACTGAGGCTCGCGCTTGGTCTGGCCTATCGGAACCGGCCTGGAATGCATTGTCGGCCTGCTTGGGAACTGTGCCATCACTGAGGGTGTTTGCGTCGGTGCCTCGAACGACGTTGAAGGCTTCCGTGCGCCTCTCGCGGATTCCTGCCACTGCTACAGCGGCTGAGAGAGAGTTCAATGCAGTGGAGATCATCCAGGTTGCGATGATGTGGCGAGTGGCTCGACAAGCCTATGCGTTAGATGATGTGGATCCATCCACCCCCCCAGCCACTGGGACTGCACCTGCTGCAAGCACAGTTGCAGCAAATCCAAGGAAGAAGGTCAAGATGAATACAGCAGTTGACCAGCTGGATGAAACTGAAGTTGAGCTGCTTACCAACAATGAGGTGGAAGCAGCTTACTTGAATCATCGCGAAGCAGTTGGTGCTGACCCTTTGCCTGACAGTGATCCTTCACCTGAACAGATCACTGCAATGCATGCGAAGGTGATCAAGCGAGGTGAAGCTCCCTATGCTGACTTTAGTGTGATGACTCCTTTCGGTAGAAGATCACAGAAACAGTCCAAGGCCCGTAACTTTCTGCTGCAGATGGATGGCACTTGGAAGACAGTCGAAATCCCTGGTCCTCCTACATATGCTGCATGGTATGCGTGCTGGAAAGTGTACAAGTCAGTGTTGCTCATGTTGAAGCATCCAGGAGACGTGGCCACTGGAGTCCCAGACAAGAAGGTGGTTACAGTTGCTGCTTTGGAAGAGTATGCAAACCGCATCTCTGAGCTCAACGATGAGTTTCCTGAAGCATGGCATCTCTTGTTGCAGGCGGAGGACAAGTGCCGTGGTGAGCAGTTTGAGAGATTCAGAAGGGAGTTGGTTCGTGCAAAGCTTGAAGGGAGACTTCCTATGAACCTCAGCTTTGATGAAGGGCAACCATGGGTGGGAGTCTTTTGCTATGCTGCCAGGTCCCAAGATTTCTGGGACAGATGTGTGGTTCGACCTGCTCAGACGTTCTTGGCGAGAGGAGGAGCTGGCAAAAGCATGTCGAAGAGAGATGCCGATGATTCGCAGTTCAATGAGAATGTGATGGCTGCGTTGCATCGCCCTCCAGGTGAGGGAATTTCGAAGGCAGCGAGGAAACGTCAGCGTGACAAAGCCAAGATCAAGGAGCTGGAGAACCCACCTCGATTTGCAGATGCCCCGTGGAATGTCAAAGCACAGGCAAGTGGTTCTGGAGGAAAGAGTGGAGCCAAAGGAGGCCATCCGAGGAAATCAGGCAAGGAGTTTCAGACAGACCGTGAAGGCAATCAGATTTGCTTTGCCTACTCCAAAGGATGTTTGGGTGCATGTCCAGAGCCATGCAAAGATGGACGAACACACTGCTGTCAGTACTGTTTGGGACCACATCCAAACAGTCAATGCCCGATGAAGCCCAAAGGCCAGAAGCCTGCGGGTAAAGGCAAGTGACAGGAGATGGTGAATGCTCCACCGGTCGATGCACCTGTTCTGGTGGAGGATGAAGTCAAAGGTGCGAATTCAACCAATGCTGGATTGTACAGACCTTTTGAGTTTGGAGAGTTCTTTTCTGGTATGGGCGGATACACCAGGACTATGGAAGAGCTAGCGCAGGATCAAGTACATGTTCACTCACCGTTAGATGGCTATGACGGTTGGGACATCTTGACAGATGAGGGCTTCAAGGAGGGTGAGCGTCTGTGTGGCATTCTGGATCATGGCCACTTTGCGCCACCATGCAGGACGATGACTCGTGCAAGAAGAAGCGATGAGCATGGTGATGTGAAGCAGTTGAGGTCCGATGAATATCCAGAAGGCTGGGGCTCGCCAGAAGCAGATGAAGCAAACAAAGTTGTGGCTGCAATGGTATGGCTCATTCTTCTGTTGGTCAAAAGAGGACGAACATTTGCAGTAGAAAACCCATGGGATTCATATCTATGGGCATTGAAGATCATGGTGAAGATCATGAGATTGCCTGGCGTGGAATTGGTACAACTTCATCAGTGCGCCTATGGATCAGTAACGACTAAGCCCACTGGAATACTGACCAACGCAGCATGGATGAAGGTGATATGTTTGGTTTGCAGTCAAGTGAGACCGCACTATCATCTGAAAGGCGGCTTGGTTGGTAAAGTCTGGTCTTACATCGATGAGCGCATGGTATGGAGGACGAGTCTGGCTGCTGAATACCCGTGTGGGCTCACTATCGCATGGTCGAGGTCTTTGCTTCAGTGGCTGAACTCTGAAGTGGGACGAGACTGGGTGAAAGAAAGGAGCTACAAACGGGTTGGCCGCTGGGGAAACGTACTGGTGAAAGCGTCGGACAATCGTGATCTTCAAGAAGATTGCACTGCAAAGAATGCGGAAACCTTAGCTGAGAGAAGAGAACGTGAAAACAAGCAAGCCTTGGGTGGACTTCGATTTGCGAAGCGTGCTGTTAGCAGGTCACGTTCGTTGCGTGAAGTTGGCCAACGAATCAGGAGAGTGTTGGATGCTCAAGTGTCAGAGGATACGGTTCAGGCTATGCTACACGATGTCTCTGCAGGTGTGGATGGTCAGACTTTGAAGACGATCCAGAAGGCCTTGCACGAGGAGTTCAATGCTGAGATGCAGGAGGATGCAAGATGGCCCGTGTCTTTGTGGAAGCAGCTCCTGTTAACAGCTGAAGATCCAGAGTGTGACGTTTTGCCGCGCTAGATGGAGCAAGGATTCCCTCTTGGAATCACCACGGAGATTGACTACACTGGTGTCTTCCCTAGCACACAGGAAGACACATCGTCAGTGGAGGCTTCGAGACTCGAAGGAGTGGTGTTGCAAGATGAGTTGGGTGAGCATTCCAACTACAGCAGTTTCAATGAAGCCGGTGAGAAAGCTCAGCAACTTCTGGATCAGATGGTTCAAGATGGTCGTGCTGAACTGGTTCACACGTGGGATGAAGTCACTGCACGATTAGGTGAATCAGCTCGGCTGACTCGCATGGGCTGCATCATTAAAACCAAGGAAGACAACACTGAAAAGGTACGGCTGGTCTTCGATGGACGCAAGTCTGGCGTGAATGGAGAAATTCATTGCCGTGAACGAGTCACTCTTCCTCGAGTCAGTGATGTTGCTGATGGTTTTCTGCAGCTGGTAGCACTCAACCATGGAAGTGGTAAGTATCCGAAATTGTTTTCAACAGATTTCAAAGATGCCTTCTACATGCTCAACCTTCGTCCGGATGAGCGCAGCTACGTAGTCATGAAAGGGCTGGTAGATGAAACTGGACAAGAAAGATACTACTTGAGTACAGTTGTGGTATTTGGTCTGGCGACTGGCCCATTATTGTGGTCCAGAGTGGCTGCTGCAGCGATGAGAGTGAGCCAAGCAGTTCTGAAAGCAGAAGAAGCTGATGTTCACTGCTTCGTGGATGACCCATTGATTGTATCGATGGCTGAATCTGAAGAGCAACATGTGCGACAGTTCCTTTACTACGTTCTGGTGTGGCTCAGCTTGGGGCTTCAGGTTAGCTGGTCTAAGACTGCTACTGGGGCCTCTTTGCAATGGATTGGATTCCAACTGACTTTGTTGCAAGATGATGCAATGAGTTTACAAGTCGAGTTGGCGCCGTCCAAAGCAGCGAAGCTCATGGCCACCTTTGAAGAGTTGGAAGCCTGCCGTGGTATGGTACCATTGCAGCTGTTGCAATATGCTGTTGGAGTGCTTGGTTGGTTGTCGTCAGCGATTCCTGCAGCAAGACCGTGGCTTTCAATGTTGTGGGCAGTGATCACACAGCATCGTGATCCAGTGAAGCAGACTACACGCCGTCGAAAGGGCTTGGTCTTTGTGAAGCAGATCAACAATGCTCTGCGATGGTTGAAAGCTTTGCTCACCTTAGATGAGAAGAAGCACAATTTGTGCAAGATTCACCGATGGCTGCCCGAACAACGTGCAATCCTGGTCCAAACAGATGCGTCTCCTTTTGGCTTGGGTGGTGTTTGCGGAGTTGGCGGAAACATCATTGCCTACTTTACAGATCACCTGCACCAAGAGGACTTCCAGCTGTTCGGATCGGTTCGAGGTGACCCAGCGTTTCAGACAGAGTATGAGATGCTTGCAGTGTTAGTCGCATTGCGTGTGTTCAGAAAGGTCATCTTGCGAAGCAATGCTAACCTTATCATTTTAAGATGTGACAATACGGCAGTCTTAGGAGCAGCTTTTTCATATCGTGCATCAAGTCCGCTGTTGGCCCAGCTCACTGCAGAAATTGCATTGGAGTTGGAACAGTTGAACATGCGACATTTAATTCCGCAGCATGTTCCTGGGGTGTTAAACACCTTAGCCGACAAGCTTAGCCGTCCACATGTCGAACAGATTCCAGCAGAACTCTCGAACTGTCACCAATGCACGGTGCCTAGACGGCCAGCTTCATTCTACCATGCTTGGCCAGTAGAGTGAGGTCAAAAGTGGCGGATGTTGAGAGTTCGGGCGACGGAGTCAGGTGACTGGGTAGGGCCCTAGATGAAAGAGGATAGCCTTAGTTGGGCTAGGCCTCATAGAAAGAGGATAGCCTTGGTTGGGCTAGGCCTCATAGAAAGAGGATAGCCTTAGTTGGGCTAGGCCTCATTGAGAGAGAGGATAGCCTTAGTTGGGCTAGGCCTCGTAGTTAGAGTGTAACCTTAGTGGGTAAACGTTTTATGGAGTAAGGGTAAGGGACTTGTTTGTCGCACCGGTCTCAAAATGGAGCCGTAGCGCTCCCAAAATGGAGGCCTCCGATTTCGTGCTCCTTTTCACGTAGTGGTCCAAACAGTACACCTCGGTAGTCCAGGTTTCGCTTCAACAAGTTACTTTCACCTCTAAGGGTCCAGGATTTCACTTAGTTGGTTGATAGCTTGGGCTCAACGATGAGAGGGTGGACAAAGTCCTCATTTAGCACGGGACCACCGGTTCGATTAGTTCAAGTGAGCAATGATTTGCCCCCTGCAGTAGCTGCTGCAAGAGCCAGATTTGGTTGGTCTGGGTCGGGAAACAGCGGAGCAAATGATGAGATCAGAGAAAGGTCGCCTCGTTTAGAGTATGAGGGCAACCGATGTCAGATCTCTGACACCCGTATAGTTTTGCATAGCGGTGAAATGCTGGTTAGGTCTAGGACTGATGCTCCATGGGCGCCATCCAGCAACAGTGCAAACAACAGGGTCAGAGGCTCGTTGAAGACTGCGGTTGAAATTGCGGGAAATGCAAATCTAATATCAGAAGCCTGCCAGATTTACGATGCACTAGTCTATGCACCTGGCACGTCCTCGTCAAAGAACGCCTTGTTTTCGACATGGAAGAAGATCAGTGAAATCAGAGGTGTGACACCACTCCCATTGACTGTGGAGCACATCAAGGTCAACGTTGCTATCTTGAGATCTGCAGGATATAGAGCGATTCGAAGCTTTGTCTATGAAGCAAAGGACAGACATATACGCTCGGGACATCAGTGGACTTCGATGCTACAAGCTGCAGTGGAAGATGCAAAGAGGGTGGCTGATCGTGCAAAAGGTGCGGTGCAGAAGTCAGATGAAGTTCGACCGGAAATCTGGAACTCGTTGGTGGAACGCCTGGGTCCCGATCCGCAGGCAGAAGCATCTGAGGATGGTGCTCCACGTTCAGGTTTGCTTACATGGATCATTGGGACGGCATTCGTTTTGAGAGAAGTGGAGCTTAGCTCTTTGGTTGTCGATGGGTCTTGCATTGTGGTGGATGACTCGCGAAAGACATGTACACTGAGGCTTCCGGTCAGCAAAACTGATCCTAGTGGAAGAGGTGCATCACGCTCTCTGGGATGCAAATGCAGTCAGTCTAGGAATTGGTTATGTCCGGTACATGCGGTGGCAGACGTCCTGGAATTGCAACGTGCTGCCCTAGGTGTATCTGACTTGACTGAAGTCTACAATGAGAGTGTACCGTTGATTAGCCAAAGAGATGATCCAAGAGCCTTCGTGGAAAAGAGATCGATGGTTAGTGAAGCTCAAAGACACGCAGGTTTAGCCAACATGTACTTGGAGCAAGTGGAGTTGGATGTCACTGGAATCACTGGCCATTTCATGCGCAGAAGTGGCATCAAGCACCTGGCTCGTACTGGTTCAACCTTCACCACGATTCAGTGGTTTGCGAGGCATTCGTCTAGTGTCACATGGTCCTACATCGAAGAAAGCTGGGGTGAATGTCATGAGCATTCTTTAAAGCTTAAGGATGAGCAAGCTCTGACTGAAACCTTAGCTAGCGTGTTAGGTCGTGTTGGTTCTCTTGAAGAAGCAGTAGAGTGTCAAGCCACACAAATCGAAAGCGAACTTTCGAGAGATGGGTTCTGGATGAATGGTGAGGTCTTCCGTAGTGAGGTCAGAGAAGAAGCACGCAAAGCTGTTTTACCCAAAGGCGTGATTAATGTGACGTCAAAGATGTTACATGCGCCTTCAGTTTCCATGTGTTTCAAAGAAGATCCGAAACTATGGGTAACCACCTGTGGGTGGAATTGGGTTTGTGGTGATGGTATTTGCAAACCCGTTTATGACCTCGATGATGTTGATCTTGATGAAACGATTCGCAAGTGTCGTAAATGTTTCTCTTGAGATCGACTTGTGAAAGTAGGAGGAGGTTTAGGGGGCAGTGGTAATCGATCCAACCCTGATCATGCCTTCGTTGGGCATTGCATTCAAATTTAATTTAACAGGGTGAGGTTACCATCTGATCTCCACCACTGCACTTTCACCCAAATTCGATGATTGGGAGAACTCACCACCTGAACGGAAAAATACTCGAATGCGCTTTACAAGGGAGGATGGGTGGGGGACACAACATGTGAACACATATTTCTTGGAACCAGCCTGATGGTGTAAGGAAATATGTTAACATGTTTGGTGGATGGGTCAGCACTTGGGCACAATGCCATTTTGGCTCAAGTGCTGGCCCTTCAAGGTTTTATCCCTACTGATTTCCCCACCCCCCCTAAATCCCAGGAAATCAGTCGGTTCTTGGAGGTTTAGGGGGCAGTGGTAATCGATCCAACCCTGATCATGCCTTCGTTGGGCATTGCATTCAAATTTAATTTAACAGGGTGAGGTTACCATCTGATCTCCACCACTGCACTTTCACCCAAATTCGATGATTGGGAGAACTCACCACCTGAACGGAAAAATACTCGAATGCGCTTTACAAGGGAGGATGGGTGGGGGACACAACATGTGAACACATATTTCATTCAGCACAAGTCGAGCATTGATTGGAAGATATACCAAGGCTTGGTTGGTGACCCACATTGGTTTGATGGACACGACCGCTTGAAGTTCTCGTGAAGTGCAGGTCCGCAGCTGTCTCGGAACACTTGTTCTACGTGAAGGCTGCTGACGGGCAGTGTTTACGTGGATCCTACAGAGAGGAGGTGCCCCTCCAATCATCTCCTCACTATGAGGCTGCTAGCTTCAAGGGTACCCAACTTTATGAACATAGAAATGATGTAGATATTAGACAACATAATACTTACATGTCATCTATACATTTACCTAGATGGCTGAAGACAACATTCTGCATGGAGCCACAACACAACGAGTATTGGGTGAAGATTGGTTATGCTCTGATAAGCTAACAGAGTGGTGGAAAAGCACCATTCCCAACAGGGGAGTAATCGACAATTCTGTTGCTATGTCAGATTATTAGAGAACACCAAATGAAATCCCGAACCATGGATTTTGACTCATGGCCAATTAGTCCACATCATGTCAATTGAAAAACCAAATTTCATGATTTTGACTCATGGCCACATGCTGCATGAGACCCTTTGGGGCTATAAAGTGGGACACTCCCGAAAAATCATCACATTTTTCGTCCCTTTTGGTGTTGTACAAACATCCCTCAGTGCTGGGCCACCAACAAACGTGTCAGGCTTGTTATCCTCTTGTGATTGAGAGGATCACCAATAGTCAACCAATGACCGCAATCAGTGCCAATGGTATTGCTTGTAGTTTGGTTCGTGGGGTTCTCAGGTCTGGGTTCCAATAATAACTTCTCTTGTTGTGGCACGAGATGCACCGACTTGAAGCGTGGGCAACTGACGTTTCAACATACGACCGGAACCATACATCAGCGCGGTGCGGGAAAGAGGTGGAGGGATGACTTGTTGGAGGGATGACTTCTGGATGTCTCCAAACCAGCGTTGCCATTACGGGAAGGAATAGTGACTTCCTCGGGCTGCAGCGCAGTTGGGACTTCGCCCGTGGATATCGACTCCAACGACAACTGGTTCTTACTTGCCATTATCAAGTTATCAACCTCGCTTTACTCTCATTCTTCCATTTAGTTTGATAAATCAAAACAATCGCTAATATGCTTCATCAAAATGCTCCATCCCTAACATGGTGTTTCTGTTGATCTATGCACCAGCTGGTCCTCAATTGATATCCCCCCGCTGCCAGGCAGGCGTGAAGCGAGCGCTGCACGTGCACATGCCAAAGAAGGACGGACCGGGAACAGCGGCACGGCTGGCAGCGGCTTGGGCCCAGATTTTTACTTCGATGTTCGGCTGTCACCAGGTCGCCAGGTATTGCCAGCTCGTCAGGGTATGGTGTCTTTCAGAAAGAGCCATGATAATGCTCGTGTTTGCTTAAGTTGTGGTTTTGACGAGGACCTTCACTCATCACTGGGCAAAGTTTCTGGGAGTTGTATTGAGACCCGCTCCAAGCATGTGGACTTCCAAAGCAACTCACAAAACAAAACATTTGCCGCTTCATGTACTTAGATGATTCCAAACTTAGTCACCCCAGATCGTTGGATGTGATGAATGTCCACTTTCTTATGGACATCCAAGGGCGTGTTGTGCGCAGCCTAGCGCCGCCTTGCCCATGGGTGGCAACATTGGCTTGATTATTTTTGATCATTCTCATTCATCAATTGGGGTCCCCCTCAACGAGCAAAGTTCGACCAGAAAGGGTGGGTACCAGCAGACTAGCATAGACTAACCCTCAAAGCTGCTATTTTGGTGACCATGATTGTGAAGGTTACCGGTTGCCCACGAGCACCACGTAGCCACGTTTGCCTGCGCTTGTGGCAGGAGTCGTTCCAGATGATTCGCTTCGATCGCCGGGGCGAGCCACGGTTGTGGGCGCAGGACATGATGGTGTGCCCCCCAGCCACGACCGTTGGATGACCAGCTATCCCACGGGGTATCCCACGGGGTATCCCAAGGCCATCCAGGGTAGCTTTGACATGACCAGATGAGCGGCGAAATCTTGCTAAATGTCACTGCAGGATTTTTATTTCTTCACCATCTCTGAGCCCGTGATCCACCATTGATTAATGGCTTGGCAGTAGCATCTCTGGCAGGCGCCTACTGAGATGGCCCTGCAAAAAGCAGAGGATTGGGTCGACCAGCCGGGGAGCCTGGATGTAAGTCTTGGGGAGCTTGGAAGTGTAGATTGAGAATGGGCAGTGAATGGCCACGGATGGCACTGGTGAGATTTCGGGCGAAGGTTTGTACTATTGCTGAGAACATGAGGCTGCAGCATTGTGGCTGGCGGCTCTGCCGCCCGGGTCCGGGG
>VSDK01012924.1:185668-202806 GCA_009767595.1 Symbiodinium kawagutii | reverse complement strand
TTGTAGATATACTATATGGTGCTAGGGGAATAATTTACAGTAAAACAGCATTCAACAGCAATCATCTTAGGTATGCATGTGTGCTCGTAGGGCCGTTGTAAATCAAAACCTGTGTATTTGCACAGGCACGAAGTCTATGCACATGTCTCATATCTCTGCATAAATAACCTACGTACAAAATTGTGCAAACATCATGTACCCACAAGAAACATGGACAGCGTAGATGTATGCGCAATTCTTGGAACATCCTGGAACAATGATCGCTGTTCGAACAGCCCTTCACAGTACATGAACAAATGAATCTGATGAGCAATGGCTCATAGGTCCACTCGAGGTGGTTTGAGATCGCTGTGAAACGTGCCACTCTCTTGTCGATTGACACGGGCACGAACAGGGACAGGATTGAAACGGGCACCAAGAGGTTTGCAGTATCTTGGTTTCGGCGAATGCGCAAAGATTCTTTGAGCCTTGCATAGCTGCTTCGGAGTAGCTAGGCCTAAGTCCGAGCAGCTAACCCTAGGCCTAAGAGCTAAGCCTCAAGTTCGCCAATTTCATTCCAGTCATCATTTGGCTGGCAGAAGAAGCGACTGTGGATAAGATCCATAGGAAGGGGCCAGGGCATGAGATTCTCTGGCACTTTGTGACCGTGCCTGGGCTGAGATGCCAGGCTGAATGTGTGCGATGAGTTTGAAAGCTTGAAGACTGCGTGGTGTCAGGGCGACTTAGATGATTGAACACGGGAACCGAGGAGTACAGTGAAGACTTGTAGGATGTGTTTAAAAATGTCATTGAGGCGCTCGTTGCCTTCAGTGGAACCATGTCCAGATAGTAACTGTCGAACTTGTTCATATGCTTGGCGCATATCTAGATGATATGAGTCTGAAATATATCTATGAATGATACATGAACAATATATGACTAATATAAATCATATATTTTATCTTTATCTATGGGATGTTCTATTACTTGAATTGTTCGATTTGTTCGATTTGGCCAAAGACTTTCTGTCTCCGCTCTCAGGCAAGCACCTGCAGCACCTTCTTTTGGGAGAGCTCTTGGTGAGTTTGCGAGAGCAGCAGCCATGTGCTTTGATGACCAGCTTCCTTTGCATAGTCCAAAGCGCTTCTGCCAGTGTCATCCACCTCGGGGAGGCCAGAGATCGGATCTGCTTGCACAGCATCCAAGGAACAGAACACATCAAAAGACAGAAATCTGTGGAAATCTGTAGATTTAAGAAAAGAATTCCAGCCATGCAAATTGTGGCACTTGTGTGGGATCTGCTTTTTCCTTCAGCAATTTGGCGCACAAGACTTGACGTCCCTCTGCAGCTGCCCAATGAAGTGCTGTCCAGTCATTTCGCCCACCGTGCATGGCCTGCTGCCATCCGAACATGCCAGCAGCTCAGCACTTCCGAATTTGAGGCCCATGACTGGAAACAGATGCCCAATACGATCCAATACGTAGAGCCAAATAAGATTGATAGCCAATGTCATCAGAATATATCAGACTTAATACTACCGCAAAAAAAATCTATAAATTTCTAGGCCTGAATCTAGGGGAAGCACAAAGAAGGGCTCAAGACTCAAAACGCATCATGCGCAAGCGCAACCATGTAACATCATGTAACTGGAACGTGGTTCAACTTTACATGCTAAAACATGCATGCATTCCTCCGGACCAGATCTCTGAGCTACATCACGTCACATCCCCTCATTTTTGTATGTGCGGTCCGCTGCCGTGTGATTCTAGATGTTTTCGGATGTTTTTCCTACGAAATGGAACGGACGGGTTCGTTCCTCGTTTTCACAAAACATGATCTGCCGTCTGCTGAAACACGGATCCGATTTCTGCCACTGACTCAGTGAAAGCGGCGTCCTGCCAGCCATAGCTCTCGACAGCTTCCACGCTCGCAGCGATGATCGGCGGAAGAGGTGACCCATCAGGCTGCTCCTGAACAACGACCGTCCTCTACAAATGGAACTTCTGAAGCTAAAGTTTCTATATGTTATATGTTTCTATATTTTGAAAATAAGGATATTTGAAGTTTCTTCAAACCCCTCTGTCCAGCTCGGGCACATCCCCGACAGAGCATGAAAGACTGAAAGACATCCAAAGACCCTGCTCGATCAGGTCCAGCCTCTCGCATTGGGCTGGATTTCCGTTCGAATGCACGTAAAAGAGACAAGACCTGGCTAGCCATTTGCATGCGATAGGACTCTGGAACTCTCAGTCCATGTCAAAAAGGGAAGCCGTGCCAAACACCCGATGACAAGACTGTCGACAAGTTTTGAAGCAAATCCGAAGCTTGTAAGCTCCCTTTGATATCCGGATGTATCCGGATGAGCGGCCTCTTCAACCGATATGTGTGGCACTTCTTACAGAATATGCCGTGTACCTCCTTGGTTTCACATCGCCTGTTTGCGTCCAAACGCACATTCTAATCGTAGTCATAAGATGTCAGAAGTCATTTGGGAGTTAGCAGCTCATAAGATCTCGTGAGTTGGCTTGGTTGCAGGATGTTGCAGGTCATGTCTAAAGTCCGGGCCCTGGATTGACCTTTACAGTGCCTCTGTAAAGACTCATTGGATTATCCTTCCCTTGATCCCACTTGCCCTTTTGCTACGAAGCGCTTCGCTGCACCTCAGGCTCGCCAGCTTCCTCCGCACAAACGATGGGAGTCCAACCACGTTCATCCTCGCAGCTGTGAAAATCTTTCAAAAAGCAGGTCCTTTCAATGCTTTCCTCAGCAAGTTTTGGACAAAGCATTGTGCAAATGTCTGCAGTCAAAACATCAGCTCCTCGCAAAGAGGATCAGCACCAGCCGCAAGGAGCCGTCGGCAAACGTCCGACCTGCCTGGCCCAAATGTGCCCCACTCGCATCAAAAGGTTTCAACAAAAGCAGTGTCCAAAAGGATACGGTAAGGCACCAAAAAATCCAAAAGATTCTATTGGTCATTGGTCTAAGATGGCACAACATATGATGGCATAAATATGAAATGCCACGAAATGCCTGCTGCCTATACCATGATGACTTATGTGAGACAGTTTCAAAGACACTACTAGTCACAGAGCTTGGATGAGCTTGGTTTCCCCGTCCTTCGGTTGGTTTCCCCTTATGATACCCATGTGCCTATGCCCTATGCACTGAAGCTGTAACAATTTATTGATTGTTCAGTTTGCTGTTTGTCCCCATGCAAAATGGAGACACAAGCTGGCAAACGACACAGATCCTAAACACATTTAAGCATATTTAAGCACCATCTCCCAGCTCATGCCCAACCCAGTGGACTTCGACCAGCCTTCCATCGCTGCCCAATGCAAAATAGTCCATGCTGGCCCGTCATCAGGTGGATAAACAGCACTCCAGCCATGTGTTTCAATACCTGGGAGGAGCGCGGCCGGCGCAATGCCGGGTGCCAGCCAACGGCTACCGCAAGTCCAAATCCAGCCTTCAAGGGCTGCTTGGTAAACAAGTGGAAGGGAAACTTCCGCTCTTTCGTTTGGACCTGTGCAAGCTCTGATGGGGTCGTACAAGCTGACGTCGAGTGACGAAACCAAACATCCTGGGTCGGTACAGCCAGGACTTGCACTCGTATCTTAGCACGAGATCACTATGTCAAGAGAATTTTTGAGAAGGGTGAAGGCGGTTGACCGCCACAACCAATCAATCAATCAATCAATCAACCAAACCAACCAACCAACCAATCAATCAACCAATCAACCAATCAACCAACCAATCAACCTCTCAACCAATCAACCAACCAACCAACCAAGCAACCAATCAATCAATCAATCAATCAATCCTTACACATCGTAGTATATGACCTCAGGTTTGCATGGAGAGATTTGGATCGTCCTGTGTTGAATGCCCGTCTCGCATGGGCACTAGATTAGATAATGGTTGGAGGCATCCTTTGGTCTCTTTTAGTCTTTTGGAAATAACTTGTCTGAATCTGAATCCTGGTGAGACGATGGCCGTCAAAACTGCTTCAGAAGACCGCTTTGCTTCATGGAACACCCCCCCACACGCCTCCATCGGAGACAAAAGATGTAGTTGATGAGAGTGCCTGCGCCCTCGTACTCGACTCCAATGGACTACCAGGATTAGTCCTGAGACGCGTTGGATGCTGCAGTTTCAGCTGAAGACAGGTATTTGAAGATTGGATTAATCCGGATTGGAGCAAAACAGAGTGCCTTGCCCTGGCGCATCATTGCAAATGATGTTTGTCATTGTCATGTTTACTGCTGAAAACAGCTGGTTAAACATGGTAAGACTAGGCCTGCGATAGCCCCGAAACGATCTTGAAGGCCTTTGATTTCCATTCTCAGCATCCAAGGATCAACTCAGTTTCGTTGTTAAAGTGCGGGATGCCAGCCTTCCAGTCTGTTCGTGCAGTGCACGCAAGCTATGCAAGCTGCATGAAGTAAGAACGTACAAGTATAAGAATGCATGGGTTGAGGCAAGATCGTTTACGTGAAAGGCTGGCAGCGCAAGCCATAGGAACACTTCTCCCTCCCGGAACCCTTCGTGCACGCGCACAAAGAAAGAGGAGGAAAAAAAGATTGCAAATGCCACCAGGTATGCGAAACAGCAGAGGCTATATAAGCTTGGGAATCTTGGTATTGTGTGAAATAAGTGCACCAAGCAAAGAAACCGGTCGAATTGCTACCACCTGCAAGTGCACCTCTCCAACACTTCTTACCGCTGCCACAGAGGACTGAGTCTTCTGAAAAAATGGTGGGCATCATTGAAAAGTCAGTCTTGAAAATGTCCAGCCATTGCCGCTATGTTCCATTGCTGTCCTCCGCTTCAAGGTCAGCAGATCTGAACCTTTGGTCAAGTCCAAGACTGAAGCCATGAAAGTACAGAACGCTCCACATGGCAAATCTGCATCGGAAACTGCCGTCGTCGGCAAATGAAGGGTTCAATGTGGCCCCTAACCCTTTCAAGAGATGCATAATATGAAGCGGACACATGATGCCACAGTCATTCAATTGCCCAGTTTTACATCCTTTTTGCCATTGCCAAGCAGCAACATTTGCGTCTCTTGGTCCAACTTGCATGACCTTGTCAGACTGAAGATGTCCATGGAACACTGTGTGACTCTATGAATGTGCCCTATGATGCCTACCCATGCAGGTCCAAAGTCTATGGTCCAATTGAAATGCAAAATCCAAAACACAAGGCTCAGATAGCTCAAGAATCAAGTTCTTTCAACTGGAGCTGAAAAGAGAAGCTCCAAGCGACTCATCCAAAAGTTCTTGTACCCTGCGCGAGCTCCGCAACCAAAGCTGTTCTTGCATCTCCGATGCCTTCAAACAAAGACAACGGAGGAAGGATTGGATAACAAAACAGTTGGGCCATGCATCACTCGACTCTCAACTAATGCAAAACAGAAACAGCAAGGGCAAACCGCAAGGAATGAAATGAATGAACGTCAATGTACTGTAGCCCCTGTATGGCCCCGTCAGATCCTTGAAACTTGTGATGAACAAACAGGCGGGAAATGGCGGAAAATGGCAGCACAAGTGGATCAAGTGGATGCATATGGACGCGCGTCAAGAAGCCTCTCGCAACTGTGCTCGCGCCGCTGCAGCATCTACCTCTGCATCCTCCAAGCGCTGATGCCAAGCTTTCATTGTGGCGGCACCTCATGGCATCGTTGGCCGAACAAAAGCACAGAGTTTTGTGATTCGGAAGTCGCCCAACACACAAAGAATCTAGATGAAACATGCTTTCAATATGACGAATCATTTGAACTTAGAGCTAGAGGGTCTGATTAATGTTGCATCCTGGATGCTGGTCA
The DNA here is from genome assembly GCA_009767595.1 of Symbiodinium kawagutii. Taxonomy (NCBI): domain Eukaryota; class Dinophyceae; order Suessiales; family Symbiodiniaceae; genus Symbiodinium; species Symbiodinium kawagutii. The sequence continues at coordinate 196,999 of VSDK01012924.1, read as the reverse complement.
GTTTGGCGCGCTCGAAAAGGATTCTTTTTCAAACATCCTTCAAAACACCATCATTCGTGGGAGTAGCGTGTACTGGAAAAATTGGTGGTATCGTTCCAATATGTAAGATAATACAAATGCTACCTGTTTAGAAATATATATATATATACATAAGTATGTGCGCGCATGTACTGTGACCATTTTTTATGTTCTACTAATATATCATTTAGCAATAAATAAACAAATAAATAAACAAATAAATAGATAAAGAAATAAACAAATAAATACACACATATATATATAGAACATATATATCCACTGGCATCTACTTGCACACATTCAAATATACAAAATATTGACTATGTCCGCATGTTCAATAAACAGTTGGGGGATGGAAACGATTCTGGGAAACAAACGGATACCAAAAAAAACGTATAAAAACGTTAATACATGAACCGTGAGCTTTGCAAACAAACCAATCCCTCAATATGTCTTTAAACAGTTTGCGGGAAGTTTGCCCAAGGGAGGAGATCAGGAACAACCAGGAAACTCTATAATAGGTCGCTCAACACAATGTGTCGAATAATGCGGTGTTCGTGGGGAGGAAAATGATCCCCTGATCCTTCCCTCTGCTAGCTGACTGGCTTTGCTATTGCTCACTTCTTCCTCCCACTATATACCTGCTACCTACCTACTACTGCACATACTACCTACTGCCTACCACCTACCACCGCGCACTATTGCAGCCATCCATACACCAGAACCGTGCATTTACACTGTGCGCGATGCATCCGCATATTTTTTATACTTATCCATCTGATATTCATCCACTGGGCAATGGCAACGTAGGAAACTGCTAAGCCACTCTGTGCAAGGGAGCTTTGTTCCTCTCGCTTTGCCAAGGCCTCCTGGCAAAGGTATTGGGATAGCGATGGAATATGATGCAGTCGACTACAGCTAGGACAGGAAACTGTAGGAAACCAAGTCTAGTGTCACACCAAGTATTTTCTGAAGGGCAACAGTATCACCAAATGGTGCCCGCATGACAGCACCAAAAACACCCAACACTTTGATGGTTGCTTTTTAGGTGTAAGAAGCTTCCAAATATCCCGAACTTGTGCAAGTGGAAGGAAGAGTCTGAGTTGAGCTGTAGAATCATACCAATCTAGCATGCTGACATCAGTATAAGATTTGGGAGTGGCGGTGGCAAAAAAAAAGGGGAAGTGTCACGCCAATGATACGAACAGTTGCAGAATTACCTGTATTTCCCAAACTCGTTCAAGATTCATCAAGATTCAAGTGTTCTAATCTTGTTCTAATCTTCGCTTTTCATTCAGATTTCAAGCTCTTCGGCTTGGGCCCTCTGGCCTCCTGCTGACGGTGTGCCGCCTGCAAATCTCCAAGCTGCCGAGCTGCGTCCTGTGTGACTCCACTATGCAATTCGGATCAGCAAGGCTAGCTGTAAAAACATGTAACGAGCAGAACTTTCACAATCAAAAGCTCTAAGCTGGAAGAACTAGTTCATAACATAGTTTTCATACTAGTTCAATTCTTGTTTTCACAACTGGCAACCATTCTCGCATATCCATCACACAGCGTCGTCCTCCTCGAATTGAGCTGCAATCCGAGCAAGCTCTGCTTGACCAGCTTCCCTCAAATCCGCCGGCCGTTTCAAACAAGCGCATGCTTACACACATGCTGCATCAGCATATATTTGTACACATGTTCTTGTGCGCGCTACACAAACAAAACAGAGAGAGGGAGGACGAGACATTGCATTCATCTTCCTGCGGGGCAAGCTGAGCACCTAAATGATTTGTGCTGGGGAAGGCGGGTGCTTGCATCCTCTGCGCAATTTTGCGCAGATAGTCACAATCAACGAAATACTTTCTTACAACCTAAAGACAATCTCGCAGTTTCTAAACAATGTGCCGACGTTCTTACAAACCAAGACAGTCATTCCTGAAGAAAAATGAAAATACAATCAAAACATAAAGCTGTTTGCGTATGAATTTAATTGGATGAAAATGTCCAGAATTCCCAGGTACCCGCACCAATGTGCATGGATGGTGGTATGATCATGGGGGAATTCTTCTTTGGACAAAATGTCCCGCAATACCTCGCTTTACAACATAGCCGCCTGTGCACAACGCTGGTTCTATGATTTAAAAGAACTCATTTGAGAGGCCTTGCGCGGCAAATGACAAATCAATGCGGATTACAGTAACTGCGTTGAATGACACGCTCTGGTCCGTCACTTGAAATGGCTAGACTCACCACAAAATGTTGCAGAATAGATAGGCTGACAAAAGAAATGCGATGTATGCCAATTTAACACATGCAAATGTTGACATTAGAGGAATGCCATCAAGGCTCTTTCGGGCATTCACTTCCTCCGCTTCCTGCAGAGTGCTGCTTGGCAAGTCTTGGCAACACACTTTTCGTACAGTCGTGCCATGCTGCATTAAAACTACTTCCGTTTTCCACATGAACGGGTGACAAAATGTGAAAGGCCTCCCATTTTGCCCCACAGCTTCAGTGCAAGACATGGTGAGATGGGCCTTGACTGCGGCTTGGTGTAGGACCCCTTCAGCTTGGGATAGTTTGTCGTCTAGCGCTTTCACCTGGTTGGATGCGAAAGGATAGAGACAGAACTCACTTGTACGAAGAGATCGCAGTTGAAATACAAAGTGAAGAGCCGCTCAGAGACGCAAAGAGATGGAAGGCTGGAATGGGATGAGAAACTGGTGCAATTCCGATGAGATCTTCCCAGTTGCATAGGATGCATAGGTGGCTAAGGGCAACTTCTGCCAAGTATCTCCTTGTGCTTTGGCAGCTGCTGCAACTTCTGCTGTTGCCTGCTGACTTCTTCCAGCGAAAGGCGAGTTGAAACAGTGAGCATGCTATTGCTACGGCAGGAGAAATCAATGCCTTTAACTGCCACAAGATCTTTAAAAAAATAACGAACAGCTTTTGCGAAAAGAGATCCAGCCCGGAAGACGACGAAGGACACTAAATTCCTGGATTCAGTCCTGCTCGTCGCGGAGCTTCTTCAGCTCAATTTGGCATTTCTTTCTTGCAAGATCCACCTTGCGCTTCGCATTTTCATGAATATCCTCACCTTAGGTTGCAACCGGCGCGTGTGATTGGTGGAAATGGCAGAAGGATGATACTGTGCCGACAAATTATACACCTTTGACTGCAGTGATCCCGTAGGGGATTCTACATCTTGACCTCAATCCATCTCTCTGTCAACTCATTGGGGTGATGGATGATGATGGATAGATTATTGATGATGGATGATGATAAATCATGCAGGTCTGCAGGAAGCAGCTCAAGCAGCCGAAGCAGCCAGGATGAAATCGGTTGGGAATGGCTGGGCAAGTTCTTGAAACATGTTGAGATCCTCTAAATTTGATGCTACCTTGGAGCAGTTCATTCGAATGGATTGGCACAGTTCTGTGAATGTTTGGGGAACCCGTGATGGCCCGCTGGCATCCGCTGGCAAGATGCTCGCTGCATGGAGATGTTGTTTCATGGCTTTGCTCAGCTCCTGTTCCTTCGCGTGCAAGGAGAGGTGCAAGGCTTCCAGGTCTGGTTCCTGGACGCCGTTGATGCCATGGAGGTTGGACTCACTGTGTTGTGGACTTTTCATGTGGTCTTTCACGGTCCTTCCATGATTTTACATCTCTTTCTACACATGGGACCATGTGTTCACAAAGAGGTTGCCATAGATGCCGCTTTCAGATGGTGGTCGCCGTTCACGCGAGATCCCTTTTCATCCCTTTCTAGAATGTGCTGACTCTCTCTGTCTGCTTTCATCACGAAGTCTAATTGTTTCAATTGCTCATTCTGAGAGAAAAATGGTTAAATACACGCCAAAGAGTGTAGATTGGCAAAAAAACAAAACCACTCAGGCACAAGCAATTGCGAAAATGAAAGGATATCAAAGGAATTCAAAGGATGTTCAAGGTGTAGCAATGTGTATCACATGGTGGGTATGTCTTTCAACACACAGGTGTGCAGCATGCGCCCGTCCATCTACACAAATATTCATTGACTAATCTATCTGTCTATCTGTCTCTCTCTCTCTCTCTCTCTCATTCTCTCTGTCTTTCTCTTTTTGAGCTTGGCAAGCTTTTCCCTAAAGGACAGGATTTTTCCCTAAAACGCATGCAGGATCTGTAATTATCCGAACTGACTGACACATCCTAGTTCTGCTCATTCTACTTCCGTGCGATCTTCAGCAGCTTGAACACAAGTCATCGAAAGCCTACTGTCGATGCAAGCATTCGCACTGCAGCAACCTGGGCACTCAAAATCCCGGTGCCCGAAGGCAACTCCTGCGATGCAGATGATGCCATTTGCAACTCTGAGGCAAAGTATGCCTTCGCCCTGTCCTGAGTTTTGGGAAAGGTCTTGACATGTCACATGGTGGTAGCTTTGCCGAAGGCGGGCACAGAGCCCCCTCAGCTCTGGGGATGGCGGAAATAGTTGGCAGAATGGAAGGCAAAGGGTGACCACAAAACACGCACATATATATATATATGTGTGTGTGTGTGTGTGCAAACATTGCAAGGCATCTTTTTGGGAAGTGTCCGAATCAAAGTCCCATGGCCCCTGCCCCGTTGCATCAAGCTGGATCAATGCTGAACGAGTCTCTTCCAACTCAGCGGTCCATTCCCTGAACTGATGCTTGTATTCTTGAGCGTCCACCTTGCACTGTCTGCTTCACAAAATCTTTATTTCAACATAGGTCAACTGTGAGGTGTCGACAGCGATCACAAGTACAAAGCGAAGGCTTGAATTAGCGCAGCGTGAGCATGACTTGCAAGCGCAAAAAGCAGTGCAAAAACATGTGCAAACCATGCAATGAGGAGTTAAACCAGACTAACTTTAAGTGACTGAGCTGAGACTAAAGTTCACTTTAAGTAAACTGTTTAACTCATTTGAAATGATTCAAAATGCCAAAAGTAGAAAAGTGAACTCCAGGTGTGCCTTTCTGGCTGCTGATCCGTCTGCAATCACCTTCTTCACGGGCGAAGACGCTGCGGATCCTTTCACTTTGCACGATAGAGCACGACACAAAAAGGCAGCAAAGAAATGCAAGCGGATTGCTACCGGGTGATGTCAGACACGGTGAGCGTCTGAAAGCCAAAGATTGAAAGAGGCCTCTAGCTTCCCTGGATATCATAGATTTGATTCTAGGTTTACCCCATGCCATGGTCACAAGCATGGATAGATAGACACACACACACACACATATATATATATACATTCATGCACAAAATAACCCTCAGAACCCTCTGAGGTCAGGTGAGATTTATTTCCAGGGACTGTTTGTTGTGATAGATTTGCAATTGCCACAAGCACTGTAAAATCGTCAACTTGCAAGTAGCAGTACTCCACATTCTTGGGAAAGCAAAGCACTTCGGGTACGTTTGCACGATTGTTACGGCGATGATGTTGCTCTCTGGGGCACAGACACATACGACTCATAGGGAAGTGCATGCGGGGAATCGAAAGGATTCAAAGGGAGGAGGCGGCGGAGGCCCCTCCAAAAATGCTTTAGTTCCGAGATCTGCATAATCATTGGTCGAATTTGATCAAATTTGTTTGATTGTCTGGAGGTTCCTTGCACGAGATGCTCTCTTTACGCACTCAGGGATGACCTCTCCGTGCTTTCGTGAAGCTCCAATCATGGGGGAAATCAATCTGCAGAACTGCCAAGATTCCATCTGAAGTATCATTGACGGGGCTTGGGGTGCCAATATCAGAGCCCAGTGCCTCAAGTTCACGCGACTTTGACTGTCGTGACCTTAAAGCCTTGACTTCCGCTTGACTTGCTTAGAAATCAAAACGTTCCTGAACTGTCAAATAAGGCATTAAAGCGGAGCTAACAGTCTCAGCGTCAACTGCCACAATAAGCTTAGTAATTCGAAGAAATCGAAGAAATTGAAGACCTCTGACTCTTGACTTCTCATTACAATACACTTTTACATACTTTTACATCATATAAAGTCATTATAATCTTTTTGGAGTCGGGACGAGGGCCCAGCCTGGTACCGTTGGGCAGCTTGCGCCTGGCGCTGCGTTGCCCGACGCAGCTGCTCTGCAGCAGCTTCTGCACGGAGCTCCTCGCGAGGCCAAGTTCAACACCTTTTGGAAAGAAATTTCAAAACTGCTAAACAACTAGTTGGAAAAATAGTTGGATAATCCAAAACAATGAATCGAATAAATTCGTTCGGGCCAAATTCAAAACTGTAAACAAGTTCGAGTTCAACACGGTATGCAAGATTATACAAATTATTACAAATTACTTCAAGTTTAAGAATTGATTTTTTCGTTTGCAAATTTGGCCTTTTTGTTTGTGCCGTTCAATATTTGCATTTTTTGATTACCAAATATTGCACTGTCCAAATTCAAACACTGGCTTCTGGGAAGGAAAATGGATGCAACTGGATGCAACTGGGATTAGCTTGACAATGCTTCAAACTCTCGGAGATGAATTCAGTGACGACATGGATCCAATACTGTGCTTCCTGATTGCGGTGGGAACCGTCTTTGTCCGCTCTGAATGCAGGCAACTCCTCGTTCAAAGCGCTCTGAACCCGGGCTCGTGCTGCATCCCTCGCAATACGCGACACATCGCGTTGCTCAAGGCTTTGACAGAAGGGGCCAGTCATGGAAACTCCATTACTATGCCTGCTCTTGCCCTCTCTCTCTATCTCTTTTCTATTCTCTATTCTATATTCTCACATTCTTTCTCTCTCTCTCTCTCTCTCTCTCTCGCTCTCTCTCTGTGTCCTGCTGTGTGAAGTCTGTCTCTGCCTCAAGCGTCGTTTTGTTGCAGCAGCAGCGACTGCGGTTGCTTGCTCCACAGTACCTCTGGTTTGTCGCAGCTTTTCCTGGTTGCAGCTGCAGGGTTCACCCATGAAGTGAAACCAAATCTCCAAGTGTGACTACAGCACCCCCTGCTTGAGGTTGCTTGGTTCAAATCACAATGGCTATATATATATATATATATATATATGGCTTCCTTCAAATCGCATCATATCACTTCATGATGTTTAATTGATATTACTTGAGCCATGTCCATTGATGTAATTGTATCGCAGCCAAGCTTTGACCGTCCTGCACTTTGCTACTCTGCTGTTGCAGCTGCTGCAGTTGGCAAAGTTGCTGGTGCCGATGCTCCAAAGTTGAATCTAGCTGCGCCTGGTGCGGATCACCCGAGGAAGGGACCAACATCTGGGCGCGCAAGGGTGCACCGCATGTGTGCATAGCATGTAGCTGAACACGGGTCGTCAACTGATCATTTGGCCCCGCTAGGCCCAGCTGGGCCTCGTTGGGACAAAACAGGAAGCGAGTGCAAAACGGTGCCTGCCAAGACGCAGCCAGCTCTTGCGTTGCTCTGTCCGCAGTCTCGGCCTGCACTTAACACCATGCACCGTCCACTGCCATGCAAAATGATGGGCCACACAGCATCATCGCTCGTTAGGGTGCCAAAGAAACTCATCCCTCTCTCTCTGTCTGCCTCTCTATCTGCCTGTTCCAGATGACTTCCACTATTTCAAATAGCAAGGAAGAAGCTTCACAAAGGAGATGAACATATATGTACTGTAGGCAGGACTTGCTACAGAAAATAGTTGAAAATAAAAGGACCTTCGAATCAAGCGAAGAGGACACTTTCTGCAGCTCGAATCGTTTCGCCAACATTTTGGCGGCAGCTGCAGCATCTGTGCTCCCATCAGACCTTTCGGAAGCACAAAGAAACTGCGAAGAAAACTTGGCAACTAGACTGTCCAGTTCAGGAGAATGAAAAATTACAATAACGGAGCAATAAAGGCTTTCCCGCAGGTGTGCCGCCCTCCACATCCCACGTCGGCAGGCTGGTCAAGGAACCTGTTGGAAGTACGAGTGTCTGTTGGGGATTGCGCCCGGCAATTGGCTGCCCAGCAGCCAAATCAAGTGGAACCACTGTGACGCCGGCTACATCACTTTCTTCAATTTTCAAATGCAATTTTACAGTGACAGTCCAACCTGCTAAGTACGCTTTATGTCCCACATTGCGCGGGGCACACATGGCAATATAGTGATACCAAGCATCTCAAAGGACTGAGCCTGTACAGTCCTTTCTATGAATGGCGGGAACGTTTACATTGGGAATATTGAAGACAAAAAATGTATACATTGCATATACCAAACAAAGTCGTAGTGGCATTTAATTGCAAAATATTGGTTGCTCTGGAACCGCATGTGGAATGTCACCTCTACAAGATGTTGGGGCGCGGGGAAGCCAAAGCAACCACTTTTCAAAACTATAATCCACTCATATCCATTCTGTCGTGCCAACAGGGACGCACGGTGGACATTGCAACGGGCTGAGCCAAGCCCATGGGTCTATAGCCGTGCTTTGGTCGGGGTCACAAGCTCGGGGTAATCCCACACAGCCTGTGGTGAAAACCCCCATTTTATATAATGACATCCTCTCTGCCTTATTTTGTTTTTCCTCATCGTTTTACAGGACAAAGTGAATGCAACAGTATACCACAGCAAATTCACGAAAGAAACACAAGAAACACTGCAGTCTGCCAAAGAATTTTCTATTTACCCTTACTTTGTGTCTACGTGCTATGTCACGGTGTTAGTGTTCCGATCCTTCTATTCCAGTGTTGAACGAGAAAGCAATGACGTCGCTGGGAATCCTTAGAACTATACAGATGGGCACTGATGTGGAAAGTCTTTCAAGAAAAAGTTTCCCTATCGCTTTTGTTATCGCTTTGGACCTGTATGCCCCACGCATGGTCATGAATCTAGCCTCACGCAACATCTGAAACGCTGTTGGCATAATTCAAGCAGTGATGTGACTGTTGTTGTTTTCGTTGTCCTTCTTAACATTTTATAGTGAATGGAAGCAGTTTTGGTCAAGTGGTGCTTGTCCTTACTAAATCTAATTTGCAGGTGGTTTTACACTTCCTCACCTGCTTCCCAAATGCTCCCAATATTCCCAAAACAACTACCAGTTATCCTAAGGCCTCAAGGCCTTAAGGCGTCTATCTCCTACATGCTGGCAACTACTGGTCCGGTTCGATTGGTAGCTTTGGGGATCTTCCTCGGTTTCCTGGCCTGAGCAGTGGAGGCTGTGCAAGCAAAACTGAGGAGGCTGACCTCATCAGATTGCCTCGACGGCCCAGAGCCCCGATCTCCCCTCTGAACTCGGGGCCACTAAGGACTCAGAACAGCGAATCACAATGCCATGATATGCCACAATATGCCAGGTGATGCCAGGTGCCTGCGAAGCAATTTCTTCTTGGCATGCTGCAAGCGCAAAAGCCTAATCTCTTCAAGACGATCGATCTGCCTGGAAAAAATCAGCGTCACAGCTCGGCGGGACATCTTGCACAGTTGGGATTTGAAATACAGTAATGCAATGCCATGCAATGCCTGTTGTATGTCTCCAGCTCACTGATGCGCCGGAGCAAGGAATGCTCAGGCTGGCCACAGGAAAACCTCGTCAAGCATACAATGTCTGAGAAGGGGAGGTGTGGGTCTCGGAGTGGAAGTTCCACGAGCATCTGACAAAGATGCAAGTTGTAAGAGACAACAACGACAGCAGCTACAAGATGCCACAAGTAGCATAGTGGTCTTGCCAGATTCTGTCGAAATATGCTTCTCACATCTTTTTACTAGGTGTTCATTCTTTTTTGGTGTACTCGGTCTACTCTTGCAGGGCCCAGCAGCATACATGCAAACCAAGCTGCATCTTTTTTGTCTGGCCATCGTGTGGCATGACGGCATAACCCTCCGACAAGTAAAGCTTGCTTAAACTGTACTTGGCGCACCTAGTCCACGATTTTCTGAGCAAGAACAAGAACAGCCATCAAGTTCTGGGCCCATCACTCGTATCATTGTCTTGGTGAATCCTGCCCGGGATACTTCAGAGCTGTTCTTGTCGCATCTCATACTTGTTTAAAGCGTGGAGGGACCCCCGAACCAACCATGCTTGAACATATCTTGATTCTTGACAAAATGCCTATGCAGAGTCCTCCTTTGCATGTCTGGCCTACACACTGCTTTGATGTTTTCGCACGAATGGGAACAAACCGGGAAAAACAAATAGATTTCGTGTTGCCAATGTTTGCGTACATTGGCCTTCCATTTTGGATTGTCTGGCAATGCCAAACTCAAAATGTTTGACCACGCTGAAAATGCTTCGGTGCCAAGTGGTTGGTTGGGGCAAAGAATTGTTGGTCCGAACAGAGATTCAGGGCATGCTTATCTGAAAAGCATCTTTTTTCCATTTCCAAGCCAATCAAGACTGTCCTCACTGCATTCTGTCCAGCATTCGCATCTGCACGGTGTGCCCTTGATGACTGTCTTCAATCTTGTGAGGCTTCTTCAGCGCTTCGTGCAGCCAGTGATTCACCTCGGAGTGTACCTCCTTTCAGTTCCAAATGGTTGCCTCGAGGAAAGACCGAACTTACCCTGGAATCCTGGAGGAAGTCTTTGAGCACGAACACGACGAACAAGCAAATCGATGGAAATCGCCTGTCCCAGAAACACTCAATGCAGTTGGAAAGCTGAGGGCAAATGATAAAGGAGTACCAGTACTGGAGATATTGGAATCTCCGATCCAACCTGAAACTCAACAAAGCCCTGCAACAGACTTGAGATTGAGATGTTTTTTGCTTCTTAGGAACTGATCAATGCTGACTTGGAAGCAACCGCATGAAACTTCTCCAAAAACCTTCGCGGCCTGCCTTTCTCCATATGGCTCTGCTATGCTCTGCTAGCATCTTCACATGCAAAGGCCACCTGAGCAATTCAAGAACACCTTCACTCCATGTTCCACCCAGATGTTCCACTTTGCATCATCATGCATCATCAGCATCCACATTCACCGCCCCGCTTTTTTCAAGCACGTTTGATGCACGTTTGCCCGCACTTTTTGTGTTTTCCCCCGTCGCAATCCGAAGATTGTATGGTGATTGTGCAGGTTGCACAGGCACCTGCTATTCTACTGGGATCCAAAACCTATAGCCCTTCATCGTCCTTCATCGCCTTCATGGCTGATGGCAGAAGTCTTTCTGTTGAAGAATCTGCTTCAGCCGAACGCGCTCACCAAATGCCAGGAAAAATGTAGTATGGCACTGCTTGCCTTGGTTGCTTACAGAAAGAACTCAACCCCCCAACAACGCATCAAAGTGAACAAAAAATTCTAGACTTTGAAAATCTTTGAAACAAACAGCATACAAACAAAGATTCGGAATGAAAGCATTTGGAACTGTTTGTATTTCAAACATTCCCAATTCCCAATCTCTGTAATGATACCGCACTTTTCAGGAATGC
>VSDK01012924.1:165455-179372 GCA_009767595.1 Symbiodinium kawagutii | reverse complement strand
TATTTATTTATTTATCTATTTATTTATTTATCTATTTATCTATTTATCTATTTATTTATTTATTTATATAGAACCATTATTATGAAATGATTCTTCATCAAATCTCCAAGGCAGTTAAGAATTGACGTTCATCGTTTCATCTTCACTTTTCTTTTATTTATTTATCTATTTATTTATTTATTTATCTATTTATCTATTTATTTATTTATTTATATAGAACCATTATTATGAAATGATTCTTCATCAAATCTCCAAGGCAGTTAAGAATTGACGTTCATCGTTTCATCTTCACTTTTCTTCCACTCCACCAGCAAAGAGAATTGAACCAATGGACCTGAAGCGATGCATTGGCTTACCCGCTTTGATGGTGAAGCGCACTAGGACCGCATCTGTGTGTTTTGTCTCCTACAGGCGGATGCAGATCTGCAGCTTTGCAATTCTACCCACCAGCAGCTGATCTTGAAGTCAAATCAAAACATGATGATGATGATGATGATGATGATGATGATGATCATGATGATGATGATGATGATGATGATGATGATGATGGAGGATAATGATTATGGAGGATAATGATGAGCAAAGGGAGTGGATGCTATTTTATGATAGCATACTTGACGATGTGAAAGCATGCGCAAAGCCCACGGTTCAGAAAAGCCTGTCATGCCGTTGGCAACTGCAGCGGCTTACTACCGATCGTAAGAAGATCGTAAGAATTCATCTTCTCCATATCAAACATTATCAAATGGGTTCAGATCGGCACGGAAAGCCCACAGAATGCAGATCTCCCATGCAACTCCAGCAGTTCAGGTTGCCTTGGCGACTTCTGCCTCGACATGTGTGCGTCCAACAGCTGCCCAACAAGCTCGTGGAAGATGGCATCAACGCCGTGTCCAGTCCTGCAGAACTTCTTGATGTGAGATGGTGTACAACTCTACAAGTTGATATGCATACAACATCGTCGGATATGTTTATACATGTTTTTATTTATTTATTTATCTATTTATTTCTATCTATTTATTGGTATACATATGGTGTGTGTGTGTGTGCGTGTTTGCAATAGCGAAGCCTGGGCAAATTCCAGGCGTTGGGCGTGTGTGTGTATATATATATATGTGTGTGTGTGTGTTTATATTTATATTTATATTTATATTTATATTTATATACAAAACATACATATCTGATCATCTCTGCCTGCTAATCCAACATAATCTGATCTAATCTATCCATCTGCCTAATCTAATCTGAACATATCTAATCTATCCATCTGATATAGTCCAATCCAATCCAATCCAATCCAATCTCTGATCTAATCTAACCTAATCTATCCATCTGATATAGTCTACTCTAACCTCTTTTTTGTTCCTTTGCTTCCCTGCGCTTAGGAACCAGTGCGCCCAAGGCCTATGCTTCAGGCTGCAGTCGAAATGAAGGAGAGGAGGGTGAGACCCTGATCTAATCTAACCGATTCATCTGTCTAATCATTAAGAGTCTAATCTATCTAATCTCATCTTATCTTATCTTATCTAAGTTAATCCGACCTTATCAAAAGGAATCTAATCTAATCCAATCTATCTAATCTAATCTATCTCGTCTAATCTATCTAATCTAATCTATCTAATGTATATATCTAATCTATCTAATCTAGTCAAATCTAATTGAACTTATCTCCCTTTCAAAATTGAATCATGTTGCCATTGGAGGGATCGAAGTTGGTTTATCTATTACAGAATCTTTGGTACAGTAGGAGATGAACACTTTTCGTCAAGCAATTCAGAAGACTATCTTGCTTAGCTTACGTGTGTATCTTTTCCCACGTGCCTGTGCCCTACAGGGGCTGCCTGTCGGCTCACATGGGCTCGACGGTTGTGAAATATCATGAGTCATGTGATCACATCTCAACCATCAGCTTGTCATATCTGATAGACTGCATTTCTCTTTTGCCTATGCCATGGGGACGCAGTATCACAAGGCCACCGTCGCTGCAGGCTTCCTCTGTCTCAATCAATCTGTCCAAATGTACAACACAAAGAAATCATACTTGATCAATCCCAAACATGTGCAACAGATTAATTAACCAACAAGACTAACCTGTTTCATCTGGATACGCTGCAAAACCCTTTTTTGAATCGTTGCATCTGGTTCCTGTTTCCCCAGAAGTTTTTGGAAGGCGCGTCCTTGCAGAGGCCTCCTCAGCACAAATGGAAGGACAAACAAAGAAACAAAGGAAGAAACACAAACTTAACAACTAAGCTTAAGACTAAGACAAGATTTGACATTCAAACTATTGAACAAAAATCAAATTCAACAGATGAAACTAAGATTGAAGATTTGTGAAGATGTGAAGGCTAGAAGCCAAAACTTTCACAACAACTGGAGGATACTGGAGGTCTGCAGCCCCTGCTGCACCAAGGGGCAAAGTAAAAGCAAGACTTGTCCTTTGCAAAAGTTTTGGCCACGTCAGCAACTTGACTCTGCTTCAAGTCCGCCTGAGCCGCCACATGTGGCTGTGTTGTTGCTTCAAGCGAGCGTGTGAACTATTGAGGCTGAACCTTGAAGGAACTCTATCTGGAGCGCACTTCAAACATGTTGCAGAATCCCCACATGATACAGTACACAATGAAACAAATTCATACAAATTCGTTGCAAAGGCGAAAAGTGCGGTTGCTAGAGCTAGTCAGAATTCGCATGGAGGGGTGCGGTTCCAGCGGCTTTGCAGACCACCTTGGCGCAGCTTGAACAAATGAAAGTTCACTTTGCGAATGCATTTGTTCAAGACCCGCACTTTGAATCTCAACATGGCACAAGTACGGGTTTCATAATTCAGACTGACTTTGAAATATCACATGACGAACGAAACGTCGCGAACATCATCGAATTCCTATGATTTCTTCTTCTTTGGTGAATCTTGGCCAGTCACAATAGCAATCAAAGCCCCACTGCTGTGCGTCTTCGCCGCCAAGTGCAAATCTGGAAGATCCTGGAGCTTCGGAATGCTTTCAAGGCCATGTCAAGGCTCTCCCCCTGTCCTTGCACAAGTCGATGTGATCCATCGCGATGCAAATGTATACCAGCGATGCGCCAGCGTAAAGCGAAGCAGACAGCTCTTCCTTGCCCTCGCCTCAGCTTGAAAATACCTAAAATCCTTCGAAATCTTTTTGCGGAGAGTGATCTTTCTAACTCTCCAAATGCATTTTTGCAACATCACCTTTACAAGTAGACATTGTCTTTGAAGATTCTTGAAACATAAGAAAAATTGGGAATGGTGCCCATAAATTTCCCATAAATCATCCGTAAATGTCATCCTTTTTCAGAAGCTGCCCTGGAGACGATGAACACACAGGTTCTAAGCGGTTCTGAGCCCAGCGCCGCAAACAGTCTGCCCACCTTGCGAGTCCCAGAGTCGGAGGGTGACGCGAACAGAGTCCTTGACATCGCGAACTTCAAAATCTTCGAAGTGAAAGAACTGATCAGCTAAGAGGATTAAGAGGCTGCGGCTAAGGTCAGCTAAACAAGTTTAAACAATACATAATACCGAAATATATCGAAATGTACCAAACATAGAAGTCTGGTGACAGGATTCATACTCTGAGCATCTCTGCTCACGAACAGGATCGAACAAGTAATGACTCGAGATGTTTCACAGCATGTCAAGCACATGGCCTGGCAAATCTGCGCACCACAAATTGACCTTCAAGACCCTTCATGACCAGTCAAACTGATCGGTGAAGTGCGAATGATGAGCAAAGGCAAGCAACGACGTATATGAGGTTTGCAACCAAACAACACAAGAAACAAACAGGAACAAGAGAGGTTTCAAAAGACAGCAAGTACACGGGCAAAATTTGCAAAACATCGTCAGCAGCCCAGTTGCACTCAAATGCACCAGCGTCAGAATTTGAAATACAACATTAATGGCTTCATCGCAGTCAGCCCAGCATCATGACCTGCATGCAAGGATCGTCGATCAGCAATTTTTTCCTGAGCTCACAAGTTTTCCCTGAAATAAAAGTGATTAAGGCGGCTGAATATTTTCAAAACACTGGGATACATTGGGTAGGTTTTCCCGCAAATCGAAGGGTTTGCAATCGGAAGGCAAACCCTGCAAACCCACAAGAGCAAGCGGGCCAATTGACTATTCCAAATATTCCAAGAACATCGGAAACATTGCATCAGATTGTAATTGCCGGGCTACTGTAAACTTGCAAGATACGGTGCCCGGCATCTGGTGATAGCACCACTGACAAGTGACAGCGCGTCGAAAACAAACATGTCTCTTGATCAAGCCTGTCTCATCAAATCACGCAAACTCTTGATCTTTACAACTGCCCAGGAAAAGTCAAAATGAAGTTTCATGGTCCAAAGGTCGTTTCCACATCAACTCCAATTGTTGGCATTGTCCAGCAAGAAGAATCTCCCAAGAATCTCCGCAAAATGCTTGTTTTTCCAGCGCCCCTGGATTTCGAGACTCGAAAGAATGACACTGACGATGGTGACACTACTTTATACACAAAGGACATGCATGAATTAACACAAAGCAACGCCTGTTCTGACTGAGCCTGTGCAGTATCACAAGTTGTGAAAAGCATCGCCGCACACGGTGACATTGTTGTTGGTGCTGGTATACTCTTATGAGCTCAAAAAAAGGTAGAAAAACGACGAAGAATGATCAACCAGTTTTAGTTTCGCAACGCTGTGGACAAGAAAAATCCGTTCTGGATTGAAGCAAGCAGCGATGTTCCAGCGAGGACAACCTTAAACGTTGCATCCTCGCAGCTCACGGGTGCCAAATGGCTTGACACGTGGAATTTTGACCAACGTCATGTGAAGCACGACAGCTTCCAGCAATGTCACGCGGTTCATTGTGTTTCTGTTTTGTCCTGCTTGTGTTCAGCACCCAGGTAGTCTTCCACCTCAAAGTGACTCGTCGCGGCTGCATCTCCATGTTATGATTTCAAAGCAGTTCAAGCGAGGACATGAGTATATAATGGCGGAGCAGAAGCAAAGGAAACTTTGAAGCTGTCTGCACGCTTCAGTTACTGCCAGGAAGCTTTATGAGGCAAACGTTGGCAGTACAAGGCTGTGTGGCGCCTCATTATGCAAGTGCACACCGTGGCAATACTGTTGCAATGGAGCATTGCAATGGAGCATTAGGGCATCATGGATCCTGTTCAAAGCATCGAAGACCAGTCGTAAGATTCAACCAAATCATCTCCAACAGGTGATTTGTCGTAATTTCAGGGAGCCCAATGCACGGTAAATTTTAGACAAAACCGGTTGCCGTCGTTCATCAAAACTGCCAGGTAAAAACACGCTTTTCATGTTTTAGCTCAAAGGCCATTGCCAAACGAGCCCCTTGCATCATCCCATACAATAGAGATTTTCTTCCTGGTTTATCTTTCACAGCCCGGTCACCTGCCGTTTCAAACAAACCCGGCTAATGCTTCACCCAGAAACGAGTCCAAGAGCTCTTCATCTGCCAGCGCGCGGCCAAAGAGCAGAAGCACGAGTCGGTTCCTCGCTGGGGAAAATGTCAAGCTGTGCCTCCAGGGCCTCTGTCGTCTGAGCCTCCCGGCACAGGAGCTGAAAGCTCCTTGGCCAAGCGCTTTTTCACATGCTTCACACTGCTTCCAGCCTTGGATGCGCCATCAAATCTGAACACTGAAAACGGGACAACCGTGGACAACCTGGGACCTACATCAAAAGATTCAAAAGAATTGGGGCATCATCAAGATTTGACAGTTCTTCAAGTTGATTGCGTAGAGTGGTACAGGTACTATGCTCTGTTTGACTGAGGATTCGGCTTGTACCTCATCTTTCACACCCTGTGCATTTATAAATGATGATAGCGGAGTGTTTCGTAGGTTCTACTACAGTACCTGTATATTGAATGGAAAATATGCAATATACGGTTACATTTTAAATGACGCTACATTGCATCCTATATATAGCTTCAACTGCACTCGTGTGCGCGTGCAAGTTTGCGATTTTGCTCATAGTATATCATCAGGTCCCGCTGCCCAGAATTCAGAAGGTCTTCCAAGAGTGTCCCAGTTGCAGCCACCTGCAGGATAACATCACGATGATCGCAACCATTGTCGAAAGGCCTTGGCAAATTTTGTTGGCTACAGCATTGAATAGCAAATATTGGCAGGCAAGGGGGATCTTCAGCATTCGCTGGGGCAAAGAAGTCTTGCAGTTCTGTTCTCATGGTGGCTCAAATCTCTTCCGCTAGCTGCCGGCAAGGATCTGTTGGACCGTGATGCAAAGCTCCACCTAAGCAAAAAGACACAGAAACTACAAAAAGCGTCACACAAATTGCCACAGCGCGATGCACAGTTTTCCAACATCTTCCGGACAGTACTGGTCATCGCTCACGTGTCCCATGGGCGCTGAGCGGCACACGTCTTCATTCCTGTCTTGCTGCAGTGCCTGCGCATGAGACAAGGTAAGTATGGTACCGCAGCATGCCACAGCCCTTCCTACAAAAAAACCGTTTGAAATATGAGAAAATGATCGAAAGTGAAAGAAAATCTGGCATGATTACGAGAATGATATCTAATATATCTAATGATATCGATTACCTCCGAGGGGTGATTTGATATGATTTGATATTACATGACTTGATCAAACCCCCAATCGCCTGTTCCATTGGAGGGCGAACCTAGTGAACAGAAATCCCAAAAGAATCTCTTGGCGTCTGAGGTCTTTAGCATGAGCCACTTGTCTTATTTGTCGAGTTTCCTTGACCAGGGCACGATTCTTTTTACCCCACAGCATGACGCATCCTGCTGGAACGCCAGCATTGTCCAGTAGAGAAGCAAGACAATGCAATCAGCGAGGTGGGACAGTCTTGACCCATGACCCTTCCAAACTGTGCACAACTTTGGGGCACTTGGGCACCTCATGTCTATGGATGTGTTGTGCTGCTTGACCCCCAATGTTTCTGAAAACAACCATTCCCTGATGCCATCAGAAGTATTTTTGTGCATCGATTACTGGTAGATGCCTCGAGGCTACTTGCTGCTATCTGCTGCCCTATAGATCGTCTTTGTGCATGTAATTGTTTTTTGTATGTGTGTGTGTGTGGCGAACAGGAACCGGAGCTCCTTCAAGGAGAATGGCATGGCACAGGCTGAGTCAAGCATTTTCATCGATTTTCCACTTTAAGTAAGGATTCTCCCAAGACTGGCCATGCGTGTGACCAAGCAAATGTCACATAAATGATTTATGTCTATCTGCCTGTTCTGGGGTCGTTTGGGTCAGCATTGGCTAATGACACACATCTCCTCGCACCTCAACTTCAACCTGTCCCACCTCGCAATCCCCTCCCAGCCCCCCAGCGGGGGGCCCCCGTTTGTAAAATAGCCTGTGGTGAGACCTGCGACCTGCACTGGTCACATGTCACGCCACTAATTAATCGGGGAGCCTGCGCTTTGAAGCGCTTCCAGGCACCAGAAATCCGCTTGCCAAAGGGCAAAGAAAACGCTGTCTTTCAATACGTGTTGGAATCTTGGGTCCGAATAGAAACTCTGCATCCATCTGCATCCTAGATCTCGCCGGTGGAATCTCTAAGGATATCTGGGAGATCTCCGACGTCTCCCATCTTTGAATCTTTTGAGCATCTCAGCATCTCAGCCAAACGAGGCATGTCCATCTCAGAATCTCTCAATCCTCGGCACGCTGGGAGTGCCGCCAATGGTTTGGATGCATCCTATCCTAACATATCCCAACCTCACATCACATGCCGTGTGCATCTCATGGAAGCTGCAGTACTGCAGCTGAAAAGTGAAATCCAAGGCAAGGCTCCGTCGCGTGGCAAAGCTGTGTGTGCCATGTAGAACTGGCGCAAATGTTTGTGAAACTCCTGGCGATGTTGCGGCAAACGTCAAGATTCAATGCGTGGTTCATGAATGGTTCATGCAGCACTTGCTCAATTTTTATCACCCTGAGTCTACAATCAATCCACATCATCCCACGGCATTCGATTCTTCATGCCAATCACAGGGAATCCAAAATTCTGTTGCACTTCAGCTCCGTGAGCTTCAGCTTGAAGAAGTGCTTGGACAAAAACAAAGTCCCAGTATCCAGCTCCAAAAATGGAAGATTATTTCGGGCCAGTTTTATGGAGCCCTCCTTGCTCTCTCCCCGGAAAAAGGCGTGGAAATTTGGAATGATAAGGAGCGCTACAATGTGCGACCGTGAATGTATTGCAATGACTCACCAGCGTGGTTTCTATACCAACGACCTGAATCTGGCGACTGGGATACATTTGACACCTCTTCGTACCCATTCTTACAAGAATTAAATGCTTCCCGCCTACTTTCTGTTTTAAAATGAAATGAGCCCAGGCATGCAGAATCTATGAATGTCGGGTCAGAGTCATATCATGTCATCATATCTATATATGTATCGTCGTTGGCCGTCTGGCTGTAACAACAAAAAAATCTGAAATCCAGGAGGCAATCGAATTGAGAACAAAACCGGCATGTCGTCCTCCCAGGCTTGCATCTGCTCTGCCATGCCAGTCCCATGCACTTCTCGCTTTAGCTTCTCCTGTCAACTGGAGAGTGTGTAAAGCGACTCCCGACAAGCTTCACATGCGTCGCTTGCACTTGTGGCGCAGCTTCTGCCAGCACAATGACAAAAACAAGCGATAGGCAATGATGGGCAAAAAAGATTGATACCAAAAAGCCGCTGATTTGGCATCAAAAGAAAAAATGATGAACAAATGCCCGTTTTCGCATCATTTGTTGCATCATTTTGCTGTCACCTCATGCTGTGTCTGGCCTCTCGAAAAGAGCTGTGCATCTCCGCTCGGAGCCCCTTGAAACACATGGAATCTGTGTTTGTGCGCGCATTCTGCGCAAAATGTCAAACTCGTCAGACTTGCCATTCTAAAGCCTGATGAAATTGATTGGAATTGTCAATTGCTCGCTGCTTGAGACAAGTCAAACTGGCAGCATATGGCACTGCACTGCCTGAAGTCCACTCTCCAGCCCATCTTCTAAGAGGCGCAGCTGCCCCTGCATGGAGCGAATGTTACTTTGGGATTCACGCCAGTCCTCCAGCGACAAAAGACAACTGGACTGCTTGCAGCATGATGGGATGACAACGTACGACACAGCGGCAAAACATCAGGGCAAACGAATCAATGCTTCGTCTGTTTCTCCTAGTCGCTTGCCAACCTATGAGAAGCAACAAACGCAACAGGCGCATGCTACGCCGTGACGCCGTGACGGTGAAGACTGCCAGGCTCCTGTCGCACACCGTGCCACGCTCCTTCGAGCCCCCCCAGCCGATCGCCCAAGCCTCGTAGAGACCCTCGCTACGCCGCCTCTCCGTCACGAGGCATTTCTCTTAGGCCCCGGCTGTTCCCAAGGCTCGCAAGGTCGCCGTTGATCGCTCGAGCTTGTTCCTGACGTTCTGCGGTCTCCTTCTGGCGACTGGGCAAGAGAGGTCCAACATGGTCCAACCACCTAGAGGCTGTCCAGCGCCGTCCTTGCTCAAATGATCCAGGATCGTCTTGTGAGTTTCTTTGCAATCAAGGTGTGCTACTGCAATTTGGTCGCTCACCTCAAAACAGCTCGGGACCAACAAACCACAACAATAAACGAACAGCAACGCAGAACGTACAACAAACCATACAACTTACAGTAACAATTATCCAAAGAATATGTGTGCACATATGTATACATGGAAAAATATAATGACAATAATGAAAGCAGCCCGTGGAAGTCCAATGTTTGGACCCGACTGAAACTGCAGAAATTCTGTGATTCAGACAGAGCTTGAAATTTTGGAAGTCTCCGTCTTCAACATTTGCTCGAAAACCTGCGTCCGCGGATCGGTGCGAAAGATCCAAACTTCCTCATAATGTCATAATCCACGATGTTTCTCAACCAACTTTTGCAGTCTTTGTACGACAAGGCTAGCAATCCGGCAGCGTACCTTCCTGGCACAAAGTGACATGTCACTGCGCTTCATTTACGGTTCAACCGTTCAACCCCCACCTCTACCATAGCATTGCGTGAGTTCACCTCCTGACCCATACTCGAAACAATGCAAAGCCAGCGGTTGACACTCCGAGCAGTTCTCTGAAGCAGTTCTCTGAAGCAGGTCCAAAAGAACTCAAATGCTGTACCTGCACATGCATCAGTTAAGCATCAGTTAATTGATAGGAACGATTGCACTGTTGATTGAAATCTCTCCTGGCTCAGCGTTGCTCCCATCCATTTTGAGCTGCTCTCCAGTTCCTGGTGCCAATGCTTTGCGACACTTGAACTCAAGCTGATGATTTTGTGGCAAGTCATCGCAGTCACTGCCGTGTAGGCGTGGGACAACCATGGCATTGCAACCTCCTACATCTCACGGCCTTGCACCGCTGCTCCAGCTCCTCGCATTTGAACTGCAGGCCTTCAGCGTTTGCTTCAACCCACGTACACGAAATATCTTGAAATACTGCATCTATCATCTTCTTCATGCATCTTCTATCTTATTTTTTCGTTTTCAATTCATGCTCCATCATTTGCATGTTAGACACTCGCCCATTTCTCTGATCCTCGTGCATCCTTTGTCAGCTTCATGCCACAAGAAATATGCTATTCCGACCAGAGATGACAAGGGCCCTGCTTTCACATGGGCATGTGCTTCAATGCCGGACTAATTGTGAAACCGTGTGGGGACACGTCGGACGAATTACACGGGTTGCAGTGGTTCGACCAGCCTTGCGTATGGCGTTCAAGGGCGGAATCTGTCAACGCCTCCAGGTCCTCGATGCGATTCCTCAAATCGCTGTCGTCCTGACACCATCTGGCAGGGGCCCGTAAGGCATGAAAAACAGAGACAACATCAGAGAAGAAATAGACAAAACTAGACATTCTGTGACATATATACTTTCCGACACCTTATCCTTGATAGGTTCTTCTACGAATGACTTTCTGTCAAGAATGACAGCGAAGAGGCACCAGTTCATCTTGCGGTCCTTCTGCGGACAGCTTGCCTCGAACTGCCCCAGCACCTTGCGTCACGGAACCAACTGGAGGAAGGGTCAGAAGAAACTGTCAGGTGAAGAAAGTGAACAGACTGAACTACTCATTGAAGGCAGCAAAGCTGCTGAGACTGGGCTGAAATGCCTCGACTAGAAACACGCAGAAACTCTGAGGTGAGCCAATGCAACCTAACACATCTTCAAATAACTCTTCCAGGAAATATCTGGGAACGGACCTCCTGCAATTTGTTCTCCATCTTTTGCTCAAAGACCTCCTGCCATGCCTTCTGACTCTGCTGAACTTCGTTCCGATGAGTCCTAAGATAACAAAGTGGAGCTGGAGAAACTAAGAGGGAGAGCTGACACTAATCTGGCTCGAATGAATCCGAAGGTATGGTCCTTCCACAGCCGCACAAAAAGTGCCGTGCGTCATTCAATCCAAAGCACGCGCAAATGCTAGCAATCGCCCAGGGACTTGTAGCTTCAGCCAGGGGGAATTTTTCGACTGTGCAATGTCCAATTCTGGGAGGGCCGGCCCTAGATACAAACATTGAGCTGGACTACTATCAAACAAGGTCGGGTAGTTATTGTTAGGGTTTTTGGGGAAAATGCATTTTGCAGTTTTTTTGCACTGATGCGCACGTGCCTTTGAAGGATGGGTATCTCTGTCAAGCAGCCTGACATTGTGCAACGGCGCCAAAAATGGGCGAACAGGAGCCAAACATTGGGGCCAGTTCATCTAGTCAAAGTGGGACGGGCTTGCGTTACCGTATGCATTTTATTTTTATTCCGACATGGTACCAGCGTCGCGGCACGGCCAGGGGTGGTGAGTTTCTCGGCCCCTGGTAACACTTGGAAGCCCGAGAAGAAAACTCAGGGCATTGGCTTGGCAAGGTCACAAGCCTTTCTGTACGGGCGAGAGCTGAAAGCAGCAGTCAAATAAGCACTAACACAAGTCTCATATCTAATGCATACCGTATGCATTTTAAACATTTTTAAACTTCATTGGATATTAGTAGGTTGGCTGCAGGACGAGTCTTTCTGGTAGTCATTCACCATCCATAGCTGCTGAGCAACCCGAATAAAACTGTGACATCAACGTCGATACCATCCCAATCAGCCAAACACATGTAGAATCATCACGCATATACATATATATATATATATACAAAGATACGATTACATTAATTACGAAGTATATCTAATTATCAATATATCTCCAGCCTGATCCACTCGACCTTTACCCACTGCTTATGCAGCCATCTCGCACCAAGTTTCTCATGAGCAGTCATCAAAGCCCGCAATCCTCAGCAGGGAGCCACACTGCCTATGGAATCCTATGGAAGAGCACTCCTTGAGCCCTTGAGGCCATGGCCTTTGCGCATGCGGTCATGAAGCTTGGTGCCTGGACATGCAGTTCGTGCTCCACAAAAAGTCAAGTTTGCCAAAACCAAAAGCAACCCAAAATATGTCAAACTGGTCAACATGGTGTTCAGGGATTGCATGGGATTGATGCAATCTGGTCAAAGAATGCCGAAGGCACTGTGTTCCATGACCATTGCATGACCTGACTTCCAGTCGTCCACTTGGTGCCTTCGGCGCCAAAGTCGGGATGGGATACCGTTATATACACTTTTCTCTTGAAAAAGATCCATGGGAAATCATATGCAAAGCTTGCCCTTGAAAACAAGAACTGTTGTTTGCGAACCATGTCAAAAGGCAATAGCAAAAACGGTGTGCGATGTAGATCTATGTAGTAAGGAATCCTCGCTGAAGCAGCGAGCTCACAAACATGTTCACAGCATGTTCTGCATGTTCATTAAAGTAACATCATCTTACATCTTCACATTATGCATATGTATGTAGTATGTATGTAGTATGTATGTACATCATGCATATGTATTTTTGACTGCTGTACATCTTACTTTTGATTCAATTTCAAATGATGCAAAGGCAAGGCACAGGAGCTGATCTTTGAGCTGTGTCATCTGCTTCACACTCACATCCTGCAGGATGCTGGGCATTGTCATGGCATCGGAGTGCGCGGATGTGTGCGGCGTGTCTTTGCGGCAGAAATGCCAGGAGCCCAGGATGTGGATTTAGTACATGCACTCTTCGAACGAAAGAAGAGGGGCACCAGAACCTTATCTGTGTTTGCTTCGTATGTCTTCGTATCATCCCTTTTATGAAAGTGCTCAAGTTGAAGTTTTGAGAAGTTAGTTGAAGGTTTGTGGTTAGAGCTCGCAGGTAAGGACTTAACTCTGCCAAGTTTCCACAGCACTCCGCAGCTCGGAGACCTGTGTAAACCCGCACACCGGAATGCTTCAGGACCATCATCGAGGCAGTGTGTTATTGCAAACGAATGTTGACTTAAGTTACCCACAGCCCAGGAGGTAACAAGTCAGTAAACACACTGGCACGGGCAGCAGCCTTTTGCCAGTTCTTGAGCCAAACAAGTCGGTAAATCAAAATGAGATATGCATGTCATGACCTTGCAACATGGTAGAGCTTTACAGGGTATATACACGGGAGGTTTTCTGTGGTATTCTTCAACTCCCCCCTCGATACCAAGATGCGGTCAAGACAGCAACATTCCAGGTAAGTACACACAGTACTACACGATTCCACACAGGCATTTTGCCACGTGATTCCAAACTACAAGATCACCTGCGAGCTACGGATGTGCTTGGCAGCTTGTAGTCAAGGCTTAACTGACTGAGCGTCAGTGGCCATTCAACCGGTGGGACAATCTTTGTAAATCCATTTGCTTTCTGCTGGAGAGTTGTGCAGTGGTCTGCACTGATGGAGTCCTCTTTCAAAGATTCCGATATTGAAGCAACGTTTACTTTGTGGACCCGGCCACAGTGTCGGAGTTTCGCACTATACCCCGCTTGGAGTACCTGGAGAACTGCACTGTTGTCCTGGAA
>VSDK01012924.1:141354-158581 GCA_009767595.1 Symbiodinium kawagutii | reverse complement strand
TGAACAGTAGGCATTCTTTATTGGTTTGGAAGTTGGCACTCACGAGCAAAATGCCCTTCAACCACTAGCGGATGGGTTCCTAACAACCAAACAGCAGCAAAGCACCTGAGCTGCAGAAGTGCAGACAACAGGCACTGGACTTTGTTTTCACGCGGCTTTGTGCACACGATGGGTATGTGATGGATACACAGCCTGAATGGAAATGAAGCACAAGTCAAGTAGATCAACTGTCAGTTATTGAAGGATCGCACAAGATAAGGCTCGCAAATTCCAAGTCGACTGATATTGCTATGTTACAGTTCACCACGGCCTTGCTCCAATTGCAACACGTGCTCGATGCAATCCAGAACGTTCCACCCGTAATGCACACCCTCAATCCGACGATACCTCGGTCGATCAAGTCTGACTCCAACTGGGATGATGCTATCACCAGATTCGAAGATTTCCTGAAGGACGTCCGGCGAGTCGTCGACGTGGTACACTCTCGATGGGTTCTCCTGAAGCAAGCGGCCGTCACACACCGCACGCAGAAATGCAAGTTTGCCTTTCGCTCCCGTTGGCTTGTCTGTGATGCACACGGGAATTTGCAAGTCTGCGAATCCTGGATACTCGAAAGCCCTCTTCACTCGATTCCTGGTCTCCTCAATGTGACAATAAGATAGGATCAACAAGTCACACTGATTTCGATGCAGGGTATGAAGAAGCTGACGAACCCGCTGATGGACCAATCCGTTCGAATCGTTCCGAAGTGTCTCACGTCTTGTCAAGGTCAACTTGTCAAGCACGTTGTGATAGTCGAAACTGATCACACACTTTCGAGAATGAGTCGGGAATCTGCTCAACAATGAGTGATGGGCGATCTCACTTCCTTGTGGCAGCTGTCCAAGCGGAGTCGAGGATCCGGATGTGTTTCTTGATGATGGTTCAGTTGATGTGTCTCTGCTGGTTGGTGCACTCTTCGGCTTGGCCTTGGATGTAGGCTGGAGTTGCGGGACCTTTGGTCGAGGAACGCTAGGAGCAACACTTGGAGCAACTTTAGGTTTCGGAGCAGCCTTTGATGATGAAGATCCACCCACACGACTTCCACCTCGAAGATGTGCAGGAAGGTCCGGAATCACTTGTGGCTCAGTCTGATGTCCTAAAGGTGACCTGAATTGTCCTGGCTTGATCTCAACGAATCTTCCCCTAGCAACTAGCCGATCGAAGTATTCCCTGAGACCCTCACACTTTGGTCTTCTAACACAGCCCTCTTCCAACTCTGACTCCTCGGAATTGCAGATTGACTCGACTTCCGATTCAGACTCAACAATGATGGTCTCAATTTGCTGAGTTGAATGAGTATCAGAGATATAAGCCCTAAGGGATGGCAGCACGTCACGCTTATCCTCCGGCCAGTTGTTCTGAAGAAAGGTCAATCTTTCGTCAATCTGTCTGACTCGAAGACGCAACGCAGCAACTCTCTCGCTACCTGCCACCAACACCGCCAACAATCTCAAGATCCTCTCCTTGAAGATATTAAGCAAGTTGCGGTGAATTCCCCTAGTTGCAGCTTTCGCCTGCCTTCCACCACGCCGCTTCTGAACGTTCCTCCGATGAACACCCAACAGATGCGACTCCCTCTCCTCCAAGGGGCTCCGAGACCTACTTCTCCTTGGTGGTGGTCCCGGAGGCTGAGGTGGACGCCAACCCGGCGGTGGACCAGGCGGCGGAACAGGCGTACGGCCAGGCATGCACCAACGCAGTGAAACAAACGCAGTGAAACCCTCAGTGAAACACACGCAGTGATACAATTGCGGTGAAACTACTTGGGCCCACGATGTAGCGTTTGCTTGCAGTGTTGGATGCTAATCCCCAGGTTCTATCACTCAAGAATGCCCTAGCACAAACTCAAGGAGAACAGCTTAGCAAAATGCCGAACTGAGGATAACAATATGGAGGTTGGTATTTGGGACACACAGCCAGGTCACTTGACACGACACTATCAAGAATTCGAGTGTGAAGCAATTCAGGGACACGAATTATATTTGAAAGGTCACAAGCTGTTATGTTGGGATCGGGTATGAAGATGTGGTTCAACTAAGCTAAAGCGATCACACACCTACGAATATGGATGTTGGGATTTGTTAGGAACTGGAGCTGCACGAATGCTAGACTACCAGTCCCGGTGCTGCACTACCGAAAGTCCTGAGTAAAGGTTCCGGTTGGGGATGATCCGACTGCAACCTGGCAACGCGGTGCGAGTCGGATGAGATGGCAATCAAGTGGAAGGGGGCTCAAGCCTTACACAAGATGGAGATTTGGAATCCGCTGTCCGGATGAGGCTGTTAACCTGTTGACTTAAGTTACCCACAGCCCAGGAGGTAACAAGTCAGTAAACACACTGGCACGGGCAGCAGCCTTTTGCCAGTTCTTGAGCCAAACAAGTCGGTAAATCAAAATGAGATATGCATGTCATGACCTTGCAACATGGTAGAGCTTTACAGGGTATATACACGGGAGGTTTTCTGTGGTATTCTTCAACTACGAATACCAATTGCATACCATTGCCGCGTGTAAAGGCTACAGTGTGTTGCAGTATGTTGCAGTGTATCTCTCAAGCTTCGAGATTCAAAGCTTCTAGGCCTCACTCTCAAGTCTGGGAAAGTTTGTGGTTGTCCAACTTTCCAAAGACTGAACCCGCCGCTGGATCTCGGAATCCTGCGCGACAAATCTTGGGACGAAAACTTCTGGACATTTGAAGTGCTGTTGAATGATTTGAAGTTTTGAATTTGAAGTTGGAGAGTCTTTTGAGAGGTCTATTGGTCGATGGACTGCAAAGCAGCTCTCCTGCGAAGCTCGCTTCTGGACCTGCAAGCAGTTCAAGATAATTCAAGATAGTTCAAGAGATTCTAAGAGTATTAGCTCAAAGGTTCTGATTTGTCAAAGGCTTAACCAGACCTTGGCATGGTCCATCCATGTCAAGGATTGTTTTCATCTGTCACGGTCTGCTGATTCTTGTGAAGCTTTGTGACACACTATCTTGGTACTCAGGTTGAATCCTCAGGTCTCTAGAGATTTTGAGGGTGGTGGCGCCAAATTGCCTGCTGTAAAGCTTTGCTGTCATTCCTGTGTAAGTTTTGGGCACGAAGCAAGCGTTGAATTGTGTCAATAGGTTCGATATGGTTTAATTTGGTTCAATCACCTTCAAAGCTATCTCAAATAAAATTGCCTTGCTTTGCTCCCGTAGCGAATGTCACTGTTGATGGTGTTTTCTGAAGAGTATTCCAAAGGAGATTTGTAGTGGTAGCATGTGGTAGCATCTCTTTTAGCACGTCTTGGTGGCTAGCATGGCAGATTCGTGACTAATGCTGATACGCGATTGCGGTTTTGCTGACTGAGTCAAAGCACCTCAGGGCCTGCACCACATATGATATTTACGCTAGCCACTAGCTAAGTCCAGAGCCATCTTCAATTTCAAATAGCTTGAAGCATATTCAAATACGTTCAAATGCTTTCTGATGCAAAAATGCAAACTAAGTGAACTAAGCAAAGCTTCAAACAGGATCAAACACCGTTGGATGACACAGGATCAAAGAGGTGCTTCTTACCTTCAAACAGTGTCCGCACCTCAGTGCGAATTCTTGCCATGCCCATGTGAGTCTCTTCCACACCTTGCAGCGGCATGGATCGGAGATGTCGCAGTGTCCTTTGTTTCACTTCCCAAATTCAGTCAATGACATACTGACTTTGTGTAACATTTACGTATCTTTATGCGTGTATGCCACATTTATGTAACATTTATGTATTCTTAGAGTACTGCACATGATCCCCCATCATGTGAGTGACAACTAAAGTCTCTCTCCATTGTTCCTGTTGCATTCTTAGTTCTTTTTTCATTCTAGGAGTATCTTCTCATATCTTCTATAAATCTAGATATTATATATACATATCTGCTGCATATAAAATCATATGAGATACATCCTCTCCACATCTTCTCTGCACCTTTCCTATTTCTCTATCTTGTCTTATATCTTGTCTTTCTTTTATTTTCTTTTGCTTTTCTCAATATTTTTCTCATTTGTTTCTTCTCTCTGTTTCTCTTTGAGTCAGGGCTCTCTGCTGGAGCATTGTGCCCAAACGGTGCTGCAGCTCTCGGCTCTGGAGGTGTTGCTGCTCGAAGTGCTGTGAAGACCTTTGCTGCCTGACAGGCACCACGCCTCTCCCATCATCTCCCATGGTGTCACGTCGTTCCACTAGGAGGTCTTCTGAACAGTACCGGATGATGCGTGACCCTTCCTTTAGATCCCTTCAGATCCCTTCAGCCCGTTTCTTGAAGAGAATACAGAGAGAAAAGAAGACCAAGGGAGGCAATCAAATTAGGCAAACGCGAAATGATGTCCACTGGATCTGGATTTCAACAAGGCAAAGTCAGCCCTCCAGATCCTAGGGGATCCTTAAAGATGCTCACGACAGCAGGGTTTGATCTGGGTCCCACTGTCATTCTCGTTCATGCTGAGCGGCTCGTTCTTCATCTGGTCCAGCTCCTCCAAACAAAAGGTGTTTTCACGTCTGATTTACTCGGGGTTTGTGAGGATTGATGTGGCTTTATTGAAACCTTTTCACGCATCTTCAGCCAGCGTTTTTATGCGTTTTTGGCATCTCACCAAGAGAACTCGTTCGACGCAGTCGGTGTCTCCGGCGCCCCGCAGCTTCGAATTGCACTCTGCGCCTCACTTTGTCCCTCTAAGAGGCCCTGAGAACTCAAACTCCACGGAAGGACTTGCCACATGCCGAGCATACCGAGCAGCCTTCACGAATTGCTTCGAGTTGAAGATGAAGTACGGAGAAGTACGGAGAAAGAGCTGCAGGAAATGCCGCCGATCTGAACATCGCTTAAAGCATCGTAAAGCATCGCTTAACCTGTGGAGCGACATCTTTGCCTCACAGCTTCCCATGGTGACAGGCTTCCGTCGCTGATCTGCATGTGCCCTCGGTGCCCACAGATCAACAGCCTCTGAATCTGCTTAGCCCGAGCAGTTCTGCAACCTTGAGCCCACTGCCTTTCCTCAAAGGCTACTACTGTCAAGTCGCAGCGCATGCCTTGGCCCAAACATGCCAAAACCCGATTCCAGCTGACATGTTATCCTAGAATCCTCTCGACTTCTCCAAACTGACTCAGTTTTGATGTCCTCAACTGTCATAAGTCATTAATCATCATTAATCATTAATCATCATACATGCAAGTACCAGCAGCTAGTCACTGTCTTAGAGACCAAATATGAAAACAAGAATCAAAAGAAGAGCAATGACAGTAAAAATATGTCACAGCGGGCTGTAGAGCTGAAATCTTAACGCTGCTGCTACCTCAATGACATGAAACAGCTACAAACAGATCAAAGCGAAAGGCCGAGCGTAGCAGCCTAAACCAGAAAGAAAGAAAAAAGAAAGGAATGGTAAACAAAAAGGCAGAACAAAATGGAAAAAGGCTTTACTCAGGAGTCACGTTCAGTTACACTGATAGTGGTTCCTTTCTAAAGCCTGCCGAATTTGCTGTTCTTTCTCGTCTGCATCAAGTATCCACTCTGAAGGGTCGAGGCTAAGTTCTGCGAGAAGCCATGGGCGGAAGCGTTGGAGCGATTTTGCAGCTCCGAGGATTGCTGGGATGCTGATTGATGAGCTTCCAAAGCGCAGGAAATCCAATCTGTCAACTTGACTCAGCAGTTGGTCGGCAGTCACTACTGGCACGCTCTTCAGGGAGTCAGCTGAAGCTTGGCCCGCTTGGCCCCTCCAAGACTTCTCAGTTCCCAACAATCGAGAATTATGGAAAGTTCTCTGTCCAGGTTCCTCAACTTGAATCGATCCTTGGCTTTCACCCAGTGCTCCTTGAAAAGTGTCAACGTTCGATAGTTGTGCCAAGGCAATATTTGCATTCAAGAGTTTTAAGTTCATTTGTGACGGCTCCAGTGCAAGTACACGTCCATGAGGCATTTGCATGGCCAAAGGGATGGTGAGAGCACCAATGTTTGCACCAACCTCGAGCATTCTCACTGGAGCCTCTGCCAGCAATGGTTGAAGCATAGTGTAAATGGATTTCTCTTCAGCTAGCCAATCTCTACACAGCTCAAGGGTGCGCCCGACTGCGATGTCATAGACGTTGTAAAGGATGGACCCAAAAGGAGTTGTGATGAGACGATGAACTCCTTCGAAGCCCGGCGCCAAGGTCGGCTGCTCCCAATTCCTTGTGAAACATTTTCGAAGCGACGCTTCCAATTCTTCACACCAAGAGAGAAGACTTGGAGTTTTCTCAGACTTCCAACATTGAAGTTCCACCTCCTCGAACTCTGTCTGACAAAATGCTGCGCCTGCAACTCTATCTGAGACCTCCGTAAGGGGTGCAACAGATTTGTGCTGTACAAGACCTTCCTTCGGCACAAGCGGATGCAGGACCTCAGCCATTTGCCTCGAAACAAACGACGGAGCGAAGAAACTCTGCAAAGCAACTCTCGCTCTGTTTCTTTCGGTTGCTGTGGGAGGCGAACTCCAAATCTCTAACAACGCCTCCACAGCTGCTGCTCCATCTGGGGGAGTCCAGGAGCCTGGTCGATCGTTTCGTCCTCCGCTTGGTGATTGCCTGGGCGTTGGTAGAAGGACTTTTCCCAGAAAGACATTCTCTGCCATTGCCGTTGCCCCATTTACAATGACAGGAGTTCCGCACGCCTGAGCCTCGATCACAGGAAGTCCAAAACCTTCAGCACGGCTCAGCTGCAGAAGAACATCACTTGCACTGTAGAGGTTGCGTAGCATTTCGGGAGACAAGTGTTCCCGACTGGCCGATGCAGCACCATTTTCCAAGGACAATCCTGCGTCTTTCAGCAGAGATTGAATATCAACTGCTCCATGCAAGTCTGAATGCACATGCAAATGAGTTGCAGCTGCATGAGCACATCGAGCAGCCACAGATGGCGTACCGGCCGAACCGCTGGAATCTTCACACAGCTTATCCACTTGCTGACGGAAACGGGCGAAGGCTCGAATGGCAGTTCTGTGTGACTTTCTGTTGGCTTCTGAGCTGGGCGGAGGCGGATTTCGCCCAACAAGAAGAACCACAAAAGCTGCCTCTGGCAACCGAAACATTTGGCGAAGGTGTCTGCGAGTGTCACTCTCAAAGGCTAACGGACCCTCAGCAAACGCAGGATGCAGTGCATGTGGGATATGGCCCAACAATGGAGGTAGCCAGCGGACAGTTGTCTGCTTGCCGTCAGCACTGCCAGCATTCAGAACAGCAGCAAGGCTGGCTAAAGCTCGTTCATAAACTCCCCGGCCCCAAAGTGACATACTCACTACACCACTGAATACCTCTAGCGCAGCCCCAGACCGGTCTGGCCTCTCTGGGTCATCGCTAAGCAAGGGGTCAAACAAAATTGGAAGCCATGACACCATGGGTGGCAACCGTCCATTCTTCACAGCTTCTTTGATCTGTGCTGGTGGAGGTCCAAGCCACCAAGCATCATGCAAATGCAGAATGACGTCAGGCTTTTGGAACCGACAGTCAGTTGCACCGTCGCAGGATGCCTTGGATATGGAGCAGCAGAAATCCAGGGGGGTCAGGGCTGCTATTAAACTATATACGACTAAAATGTGCCCAATGTTTCTCCAAACCTTCAACCAATCCAACATGTCAAAACGTCATAAATAATAAAATGTATGCCTGGCTATGCCTGGATAAATGAAAATGCCAAACACTTCCTAAATGCCTTTCATGTTGGTTCTGAACATCATGATTTTCTGGTTGCTACTTTGAAAGGGATGGAGGGCATCAAATAGAACCATCCAACATCACCCACTTTGGAACAAATCACGTGCTTGCCTACATAGTGGCGGAAATGCAATTGGATAGGATTGCCAAACATCTTTTAAAACTAATGGCCCTGCGTGTCTCCCATGCTCCCAAGAAACCTACCTGTTGTCAATTGAGTCCCCAATTTAGGGTAGTTTGGAGAAGCCACAGTGCCACCCTGTCGGAAATTTGAGCCAGCATACAGAAAATAGATCCACCGCTCTCAGAATCTCAAGCCAGCCCTGCCCTTTCTCGTGTCCCGTAGGGGGTGCTAGCTGCGAGGTCACCACGGGCACACCTGGCAATAAGGCGCGAGGATCACCGCCTGCGTGTGTCAAGGCTTCAGTTTTATTGATTCCTTTACCCTGAAGAAGGGCCTCTAAATCCTCTGCAGGACCCTCGCCTCTGTGCTTCAAATTCCATGCCAACAGTTGAATATGGAAGTCTTTCGACAGACCTGACACCAATAACTGCACCTGGCCACCATAGCCTGTGCGGCTCACAGGGTGCAGCGAGGAAAGCAGCAACGATGGCAACTTCCCTGACCCAAAAGCATCCACCTGGGCAACTGTCACAAATGCTGAGAAGGCACGCGTCCAAATCATCTCGAGCCAAAAGCAAGTCTCCAGAAAAGTGCAGGTCCACTATGGTCCACTCAGCCATTGTCAGCGGGCGATATTCAACGAGACAAGCCCAGAAGCTGGAAATTGGTCCAAAGTCACAAAAAAGAGTCGATGCGTGATGGTGCGTGTTCAAAAGATGCAGGCCCACTGGGGGAAGGAACACAGACCTATGTACCCGCTGAGACTAGCGCTTCCTATCCGCACTTTTCGGATCTGGTCTTTTCGGAGTGCATGGGTGTGTGGTCTGCATGGTCCGCATCAGGAATGGTTTCAAAGCTGTCCTTCCGCACATCGATCAGTTGCTGAGCAAGCATGCCAGTCTGGCTCCGTATCAACTTCCTGCACCAATTGGCACAGCACATCGTTCATTTCCAGACTTCAACTTCTCATTCTTTCTTGAAGCATTTTTGTCAAGCTGTCTGTCTCTGAGTTAGAATCTGGGGTCTACAATCTGCGAACGGCAACCTGATCTGCTGCCGAGGTGCCACTGTGTCATCATAAGGTCAGCTTGCTTTTGGTCCTTGAGGGCACAGTGATGCAAAGATCCCCCCCCAAAAAAAAAGTGTTGAAATGTGTTGAAACTTTGGTCGGACATGCCCCTCAGGCCCTTTTGTGTAGAGTGGCCTTGCTGGCATCAGGCCAAATGAATCGAAATGACAACATGGAGCATGTTCACTATGATGCCAAGGCTGCTATGGTTGAAATAATGCCCCGAGAAAGCTAGAGGATTGTCAGGCCCTCTGTCGGGCATAGTGACAGACTTGCGAGATCTTGCGAGAACAATAGAAACTGTAATAGAAACCACATGAAAATACAAATGCTACAAAACATGTTGCATCATGTATGCAACTTCTGCCAGGTAGTGACCGGGTAGTTACGCCAGGTTGTCTGCGTAGTGTGGCTACATGTGGCTACCAAGCATCGACAGATTCAAGCTCTTGTGCCCACTCCAAATGCTGTCGAGCAAGGTCGGCAGCTGCAACTGATGCAAATGATGTTGGGTAGCCTACGGCTGAGCTCTTGCTGAGAATGGCTGAGGCTCTCAAAGCAGCAGTAACTACTGCTGGTGGATCATAAGTTGTGGAGTCACTTCAGTAGCGCAATGTGTTGGGATGTTTGGGAGGGGACTGTCGTCGACACGGTGGCCATCTATTACAACATGAACCTGAAGTGGAAACTTCGAAGCAGTTGCAAACTGAATGCGAGTGCAATTCCTTCAGCGATGGCACTGACGGGTTATAGCGATGGGTTAGCGTGACATAGCGTGACCTTCGCGTCCTTCGCAGTTCTGAGCCGCAGTTTGTCCGCACCTCCACGCATCCTGGGATCAGCTTCAGGCCGTTCAGAACGTTCAGGAGTCAAGAAGGTCTCCACGTTGAATGAGCTGAAGGCCTTGGGCAGGTACCAAACTGAGAATAACAACAATATACAACAATAATCAACAAGATAACAATGGTCAACACAATATGTAAACAAAATACTTCAAGCACTTTAGGACTGCAATGGACTGCACTTCGGCGCATTGTGGCGCCATCACGATTCCAACTCAGTCCGCTGCAACTCGACCTGTCCCATCGGTGTGGAAGGACTGGTCCGTCTCCACCATTCCAGGACTTTCCTCGGCAGAAATGTCAGCCACCAACACAGCTTCCACCAGGAATTTCAGTGGCCCTCACAGACCCAACGGCTCAATGCTAAAGTGATAGCACGAAGGATGCGTACTTGCTGCACTGGCAGTCAATTGGAGATTTGAGAAAAGGAGTTTCAGATTCAAATTATTTCAAATTTGATGCGATTGAAATTCTTCAAGGCAATTCTTTAAAGAGATTCGTATGCAAACCGCCAAGACTTCGAGCTTTGTCTAACCAGCATCAATGCTGTACAGTGTTCCCTACGATGGGGGGAATGCTGCAGTATCACGCAGCACGCTGGTCTTGCCCCTTCATGCAACTTGGAATCGCGAAAGCGTCCAGCTTGGGCCGTAGTTTCCGACAAAAAGGATTCCAGCCCGCACGTCTCCTCTTCAAAACTAGGATGCATCCCATTACTGCATACATCTGCCTAGCAAAATCTAGCAAATGGAATCCACATTCTCTAGTCATCTCTAGTCACTAGTTGGTCAATGTTGGTGCAGTTGGGGCTGGGCTTTTGCTGAGTGATGCTGAATGATCGTTGAAGTCTTTCTGAGTGATTCTTGAGGCCTTTAACTATGTAAGACAACTGAACTCTTTGTGTCCTGAACCGGGATCTGTCCTCCATTTCCCCAGGGGAAGCCACCACCTTTTTGCACTTTGGGCCTGAGATGGTGGCCCAGGCTTTCATGCGAAAACAAGCTGCAAGGGCTATCGATATGTATCACTGTGCGTCCACATACTCAATGTAACATCTTTGTATATAGAATATACATGTTTAAATATGTACATATGTCAATAAAATAAACCTATATATATATATACATATGTATTCAAATGTAAGTCCTTCTGCATGATGCAGGAATTGGCGGATGATCGTGGGCCCTCAAAGATGCGAAGTCTTCATACCCTGTTGTGTCATGACCTTCATATGACTCTTGACGTCTGCTGCACAATAGTTGCCATGCAAGCTAGAGGCTGGCAGCTGCATGTTGATCCGCGCTTGCCTCTTCCTCCTGGAATGGAGAGAACAAAAGTCAAATATGCTAACTGTTCGCGAGATTAAGGTGGGTTAAGAGACGCGATAATGTAAGACCGTGGCCAAACACTGACGAAGGTGGCTGCCCCATTTCACCACCTAAAAACACCTTGCTTCTCGTTTGCCAAAATCTGAGTCATCCTGAGCCTACATCAGCTACACAGTTCAATGTCCTCGGAAGGACATGGGGAGGCACCACGCTCTGTGGAGTCTGGATGGTGCATTTCACAGCCTGGTGGCAGTCACACTGGAAGACTCGACGAAAAAGAACAATATGTGGAAATACGCACGCACATGTGTAAGTGCATCTAGTTACTTGTGTACACATATGCATCGTTTTGCTTCTGTGCCGGTGTTCTCTGGATCACTCTCTCCATCTTTCACATCAGTCACGCAAAGCAAAGCCTTCATCGCCGACGGTCGCTCTGTCTGCTCGAGGATCCTTCAAACTGGGAAGCTTTGGCTCAGTCAAACTGGGAAGCTTCAAAGCAATGGCACCATTGCCCCTTTGCTCAGCCACATCCACGAGAAAAACTTCCCACTCTCTCTCTCTAAGGCAGCACTCGCCCGATTGCAGCATTTGTCCTGCTCAAGCAGTGCAAGAACCAAAGAGGCCCAGCAGGCTTCGGGCATCGTGCACTCGACGTCAGACATTTGGGCAGCGGAAAGGCAATTTTACAGGTCCAAGGGGCCGACCAACTGTCCAACAGTGTCCAACCTATGCAACCAGCCATAGATGTGGTAGACATTCTGCCTTTCTATTTGAGATTATTTTCAGTTTCAGTGCGGGCTTTGGATTTGAGTTTGGCGCATGAGCCATGCTGGAAATGATCAGGTATATGATGCCCTCTGGTTTTGCAAAGCCACTTGTGATTTGGCCAAGGAGCATGAACGCACTGTTTGAAGATCACCATGGCTACGGAACATGCAGCGCCATGCAGCATGGAAAAAAATAAACGATCGTTCCGAGCGACGAATACAGCACTTGCAATACCCGGTCTCCCATTGTCCCCCCGTCTCCCTCACAAGGGTGCCTGAAGTGTGCAGCGTCGGTCATGCGCACGTGCATAGAATCCAAAGCCACGGATACCGTGAATCAAGCCCAGCTTGCTATCACAACCTCAGTCTGTGCTGTGTTTGTCGCTGTTTGGCTTGTTTTCTCTTCTTTTTCCTCACCAGAATTGCAGATTTCTGCTCGAAATGACCTCAGGACCCTGCGCTGACATCTCGACGGCATAGCGCATTCGAACAGCTAGGACAGTTCTGACATATATCCGTTTGTCTAGCGGTATTCGAGGGGTCACTTGGTAAATCTGTTCGTGTATCCATCTATCCATTCCGATCAATCAACCAGCCAACCAATCAATGAACCTGCTTGCCATGCATGTGTTGTGTCATTTGCCTGTTGATCATCTGTTGATCTGTCCATGTTCAACATTGACTATCTGATCTTACATTATCTTATTCCTTCTCTGTCACTGATGTGCTAGGCATGCCTACAAAACGCATTTATTTTCCTCTTCCCAGGCAGGGGCTGCCTACACTCTACACAGCACAGTGTGCACGAAGGTGCTGGCTGGTCCTGGCTCATTTCAAAATCAATTTGCACCGCCAAGACATTCTCACGTGGCTACTTTATCAATGGTGTTTGTATTATCTAGTGTTGCTCTAGTCTGGCTTCTGTGCATGCATGCAAATGCCATTGTCAATCAAGGCCTCTGTTTGTGTGTGCTGTTTCATGCTTCTCCTCCTCTGGTGTGCAGAGCTGAGTTGACTGCGTCACTTGGCAATGGCGTATTTGGATGTGCTTTGATAAATCTTCGCTCCATCTCAATCATGCCATGCAAGCTAAACTTGGTTGTCCCCGGCTTTGAACCAGAAGCTCCTGAGATCTATCTGCGACTTGACTGAGTTGAGGAGTTGATCAGGTTTGTGAATGTTCATGAGGTTTTGAATTTCATTCAGCGTGTAGACAGTGCACAAGGCAGGCCAGGGCATCGCTTCAAATACTCCCTGCGTGGCATGTCAAAGAGCCATGCCTGGCCACAGGTCTTCTCTCAACTCCGATCTTGGGAATTTTCAAAGTCCCCAAATCACAACCTATGATAAATCAATCTAAATATCTAAATTCCAATCACCTTGTTCATCCTAAAATTGCAAACCAAAGACACCGTGAATACTTTGCGTTTCAATTCTTAACATCGCTACTTAATTTTGATGCAAACGTTTGAAGCATATTTAAGCTGCCCACTTCAAACTTAAGTTGCTGCAGCTGGCACAATGTGGACGAATCGAGTAGCTGCTAGTGTGCCCCATGAAATCTGCCACGGTAATGATTTCTATATATACATTATACATAGGGACCTCCGTTCGCGAACCAAAGTCCCGTCTCCTAAAATTGTGACAGACTCGGGTAAACCACGTGTGGGCTTTCGCATAAGAATGACTCAGAAATACGGACGCACATGGATGCAGTTGGGTTAGTTGTGACACAGAACGCCGCAGCACCAAAATCGCACTTCCCCGCTTGGGCAGCTCAAAGAAACCAACTCTCCACAGCATGACAAAGTCGCACAACACAAACAACTCCCTGACATACCCGTGACTTCACACCTCCCTGCAAGATGTTGCCACAGGCTTCTTCTCATCTCGGGTCAGAGTTTCTGAGCCCGGCTGCGCCTAAGCGAAAACTCGGAACTCTTTGGCCACTGATATGGCAAAAGAAAATAGTTAGGTATTTACATAATATCCAGATATACATAAATAACTTTTAAGCCTTCACAAGACCAACCAGCAGGTCGGGAGGCAATACATTCCCACCATAGATCATGAAATGCAATGATCTTAGTAGTGCATATTCATGACATGTCGTAAATATGGGGATGTAAACCCATGTGTGAATGCATAGATTATGCAAAGTTACGCATACTCTTAGCACTTCTAGGTGCAGATTCTGTTGGAGCAACCGCCAGGCAACAACAACTCTCTACCCATCATGAGCTGCTCGTGAGTCATGAGTCTCAACCCGTAGCTGCTGCAGCACCCGCCTCCAGTCCTGCGTCAGCTTTCTCGCCTCAGTCAGCAAGCACTGCATAGCTGTGAGGGTTGCAAACAGGGCATTGTTGAGGAACAGTTTCATAGAGGAAGCCACTGTTTGGATATTTCATACTTTATAAAATAAGGAGAACAATGATATGAAACATGTGAAAAGATCAGGATTGGGTGAGGAAAATCATCGGTGTTTCAAGTTTTCCCAAGTTTTCCCATCTGCAATCGAGAATCTCAAGGAGCTCGAGCAGCTCTCAAGGGTCGCCCTCTTGCGAAGCCGCGGTTGGCTCCTTCCATGGCGCACTTCCCAGGTTGTCGTCTTAACATTTCTGGAGCTACGATCACCCAAGACATCCCAAGACATCCCAAGACTCTGAACATCAACACATCCAGCAACACAAAGCATTCTTAACATTTCATGAATTTTCATGACTTGATGCGGGTCAAGTCTGGAACTGGTGCTTGGTGCTCGGACGGGACTCGTCTGTATGATTGCGAGGCCTCTCTGCCATGGCCAAGCTTAATAGACTTGCACAATGATGGTGATCTTTCTGTGCTAACGAAATTCACCGCAGCTTCACTTGCTCAGGCTCAGGCAATTGCAAGACTAAGCCCAGCTAGTTGCAGAGCAGAATCAGAGGAGAGCCGTCTGAGTTGCACATTGTGACCAAACATTGCAAGGCCACATCAGAGGGGTGATGTTCAACTGGTTTTGCAACCGAAAGAGATTAAACCTTCACAAACCTTGCTGAATAGACATTACCGACTGGAGCTTATGACTTATGACTGTCTTGGTTTGCCCTTGCTTTTCCCGCTGTACAATGGCGCGTGCCAATCTCCCTTCGGGCACAATCAGCCTCGAAGGAAACACAATGGTGGCCTCGTATCATCCGAGTGCACTGAGCTGCTTGATTGAGGAGAATGACGTGTAGACGAATAAGACCATTCCCAACAAAAGTACTGCAAAATTCAGGGCCAGGATCTGCCGAGTCGGTTGGCAAATCTTCGCATGGCAAATCACAGGAAATATGAAAGCAAGCGGAACGCAACAGAAAGATCCAATGAAGGCAACGAAGGCTCCAATCTGGTTCTTGCCAAGATAAGCAACGAATGTGCAAAGCAATATCAAGAAGGTTCGCATTCCGTTAATCTTCCATGTTCTCGTACATGACGGTGGGTAATTGAAGAACTGCGATTCCAAGTAGATGGCCGCAGGAAAAAGGAACAATGGCACATTGAATAATGAGGCTAGCGCAAATGCAAAGGGCAACACTCGTCCAATGCGAGAGTTGCTGGGCAGGTTCAAAGTGACAAAGGGCCGTGTCTCCACTCCATAATATGCATAATTGACTCCGCCAAACACTATGAAGAGAGCACAAACTCCCAGCAAGGTATAAGCAAGGATCGGTGCAAATGTCTCCTTCTTTTCGTGTGCCTCATACATTGGAATTACAAAGTTGATGCATTCAAAAGAAAAAACCACGTTGCCGGCAAAAATCATCCAGTCAGGACCTACTGATTCCAGGCCAACCCCTGGGCCTTCCCTGGCCAAACCACTCACAGAATATGCCAACAAAATAGCCAGAGCAAGCAGGACAATAGTATTGGCAATGATGTTTGACACTTGGAAATACTTGAGCTTCTGAATCCAACTCATAGGTATGGTGACCAGAAGTTGAAGCAACAAAATGCTCGTCTCAGAGAAGATCGGGGACTTCACACCATAGGCTGCAATGGCTCCACTGCAGTTCTTTGCCACGTACAGCATTTCTGAGCAAACAAAACCAATCTGTGAGAAGAGAATGCTCAAA
This sequence comes from Symbiodinium kawagutii, assembly GCA_009767595.1. Lineage (NCBI taxonomy): Eukaryota > Dinophyceae > Suessiales > Symbiodiniaceae > Symbiodinium > Symbiodinium kawagutii. The sequence goes on along the minus strand of VSDK01012924.1, from coordinate 142,613 downwards.
TCCACTAACCACATCCCCAGCGAACCCATGGAGCGACTGGCAATCTCACCATAAGAGCCACCTCCGAGTGAGCGCACGCATTTCACCAGCAGGACCATACAATAAATTTCAACCCCGCCGACAAATAGAAGAATCAAAGGTGCCAAAAGAAGCCCAGTTGTTGAAAAGGCACCTGGTATGATGATGAGCGTGCCACCAACTGTGGATTTCAAAATGACTAGGACTGTCGAAAGGTCAGAGGCCCCAGGAGGTTCTACCATTGTGACCGAAGATTCGCTTTCCGGAAGTTCCGATTTGTAAAAGTATCTCTGCAAGCGAGGGTCCAGAAGAGTGCTCAACAATGGCTGTTCAGCTGCAGGGTTTGGACCTTCACGGAGAAGATGTTCACGTCGAAATCCCCCAGGCTGTGCAATGTCCCCGGCTCGACCAAGCTCTGGAAACAGCAACTCACCTCTTAGATCTGGATAACTTCTGCTGCTGGTCACCATTGGCACGGAAGTCCCCCCTGCAGATCCTGCAGCTGGTCCCAATTGTGGCCCTGTCCGACTCAGCTGCTTTTTGAAATCGCGGACCACCTCATCTTCAGCCATTCCCAATGATGATGGCTTGACCGGCCCTGAGCAGCCTACAGGAAGCAGGGAAAAAGTTATGAAAATTTTGTACTCCTGAGCCAGCGGCAGCACGCACGGAGTGACACAAGACTCAACAAAAGTGGACTGCACATCATTCCAAGACAATTCATGCAATTTCGTCAGGTGTGACAGGTTCTTAGCATTGACATGTAAGGATCTTAGCATTGACATGGATCTCAGCTCACTAGAACACGATATCTATCGATATCTCATCCATTTTCATCCCCCTCCTGCCCTTCTGCCTGGCTGGTCTTTTGGCACTGCCTGATCGCATGCAACTGAGACAACATGCCGACTGAAGTGCTCCCACACCAAACGAGGCTTTGAAATGGCAGTCAGGAAAACAAACAAGGCATAGGAAGGCTTTGGGACTGAACAAAAAAACTAAGAACTGCAACTGACTATTGACTCAGCTACTTTCGCAGCTAAAAGAACATGCTGGCATAGGAAATCCAAGGAATCGATTGACCGTCTTCATTCACCGACTCTTGGCATGCTGGGCTGGTGCCTGCCGCATCTTGTGGGAAGCCATGCCTGAGAGGTAACCAGTTGGCAGAGAGCAAACATCGGACATTGACACCCGCTGCCAACCAGTGTAAGCAGCAAACTGACGAAACCCGCTGAACC
>VSDK01012924.1:118168-141344 GCA_009767595.1 Symbiodinium kawagutii | reverse complement strand
TAAGCAGCAAACTGACGAACCCCGCTGAACCGCACCTTGGACTTCTCAGACTTGATGCGGGCCATGCTGTGAAGCCTGTCAATTCCAAGGCAATTCACTGTTCAGGGCTGTTCACGCTTCGAAGCTGAAGGTCAGAAATCTTCCTTGGCATTGCATGCCTCCAGCTTGACCGAAACTCGAGTTGCAAAGCCCTAAGGCATCGGATGCCCAATGCCTCTTGATCCTCTTGGTCAGAGTGGCTATAGCTAATCAGCTAATCTTCCGCTAAACTCGTCCCGCTTTGCTTGCAGAACTGCAGTGCCAGTAGGAGGCGCAACAAAAAAAATCATTCAAAAGCACGTCGCCAACAGCAGCTTTGGCTGATGCAGTTCAATTGGATGAGATTGCTTTGTCTGGTCGAGTCACAAAAACTCAGGAACACACTGGTTGATCAGTGGTTGCACGGTTTCCGGAACCAATCTCTAGAAATCGAACATTTGTCAATGCCATGCCATTCCGGTAAGATGCGGAAGCAGAAGCCGGACTCGTTAAGCATAGCCAGGCTTGTTCTTTTTGATCAACCAGCGCACTTACCACAATATTTTCAAATGGTCTTCCTCAAAAGTGGCGCAACCCTACAGTTTGCGGCAAATAAATTGCCCAAAGCAGTTTTCCCGCATCTTCCTGATCTAGCTGTGATAAAAACACCACCTCCAGATTCAGCTTTGGGGATAGACACATTTGTGCCAAGAGAGGGGGGCCAAAAGGGTTCAAAAGGGTATGAAGGAGGAACAATGCGCAGAGCATCTGTACGACTCGGTCCGGAATGGGCAATATCAAATAAGCTTAGCCGATGGGCGGTGGTGCGCACCTGCATGTGTGCACGCTGGTGTGTGTGTGTGTGTGTGTCGGTGTGTGTGTGTGTGTGCATGTCTTCACAGCATTGCTCGTATATGACATGCTTGAACCTTTGCACTTCATGAGCGAGGAGGCCGTGTATGTGCGCTCTAAGCCTGTGCATCTAAATTCTGGAGGTTGCATCCAGTGGCCATCGATCATGGATGCGCCGCACAAAGGTACATACACCAATGGATCCACTGAAAGTCAACCCAAACCACGCACAAAGCACTACCATGCCTCCGCAATCAAGCGACATTAGCGAACTGAGCGGCAATGTGCTTGCACATCCACCAGCATCAAGTGCAACTTGTGTGAGAGAACCATCAGAATTGCGATTGCAGTGTAAGGACTCCCGCTTTGAGAGGCCAACTGCTGACTTTGACTGATCTAATTACTTCACATCTCTGAGAACATGTTTAACGATAGATTGCTAGCAACTTCTTGAGTATGAGGACAGGATGGTTCTGATAGGGACCGACTGTGCTTCAATCTGGCTGCCCTGTGGGATGCAAATCCATTGTTTCAGGGCTTTGAGCACAAAGGCTGTCACACTGAAGCATGTAATCTGCCTAGTCAAACCTGTCAAACCGGTGACTCCTTCCCAAATGAGATGCAGCAAAAGAAAACCGCACTCAATCTTTCATACACTATCATAATCCCTTTACCCTTCATGTCACAACTGGGCACAAGCACAGCACAAACAAAAGTGTCTCAACATGCAATGATTTGCAACAGCGGCCGTGACAACCAACACCTCAGCCACCACAACCACCGGGACCATGGCAAGCATGACAACCAAAATCAACATCAATCAACCAGTCAGAACCACTACCGCGTTACCCAAAAACCACATGCCACAGCCAGAACGACCACGAGGACCACAAAGCCACATCGATCGCGACATAAACGACCACGATGAGTGCAACATCCACAATGACAAGGACCAACCATGGCCATCACCAACAGTGCAAAAACAACTTGAGAGCCAGCAGATGAGAAGGAAAGGTAGCTGAAGAAGAAGGAGAAGAAGGAGGAGGAGTGTCAGCAGGGTGCATGTTGGGAGGGAGTTGAATGATCGTCGGCTGAGAACTGAGTGAAAGAAAGGCAACTGATTGGCTGATCTCATACTCGATGCACTCCTGCTGATGTGAGAATCGCAACATGCTACAAGTCATGTATCTTCAATATATGAATTCATTTGAGGCACTTTGAGAAGATTGAAAAACTGAATCGGCAAAATACTACTCTTTTCTAAGCGTGTAACCCTCTTATGTGAGATTCTTGAAAGGCACACACTTATGTAACTCTCTTATGTGTAACGCTTTGCACGACTTTTCAGGGACCGTCTTGCGAAAGGCTTGGGGCCCTTGAGGGAGTACATCCGAGGAGTGAGCCCTGCACTCAATAACCACAAAAACTCTGGCAGGGTGCGGGGGAGGAAGAGCAGGTGAAGCTCGTGCCCGTACAGAAGCAGCGGCATGGCACCCGGTGGGAAGAATTTGCTTCGATATGCTTCGATAAGCATGGTTGTTATTTGGGAAGAAAAGTATATATAGATAAAACATATTTGTGATGCACACGCATTTTATTTTTCCCAAAAGTCTTTGCGCACGAAGTGATACCAGAGTCCTTGAGACTCGGCTTCTTCACACCGCCGCTCGCCACGTCAGAGGCACAATAGCATCTCCTACACACAGGCGATCCCAAGGTGGCTTTCAATCAGGTGTTGCAGGTACGTAGGCCCTCAAAATATACCCAATATCATCCACCAACAGATTTCATCTTCGACAGTTTCTGTTGGGAAACGATATCTACAGTGTACAGGGAGGCTGTGTATTTCAAGGCTTCGGCCAGACAGCAAATCTCAACAAATTTAAGAGATCCCACAGCATCTCACCGCCCGGATGCTCCAAAAGTCCTGTATGGACGAGGCTTGCCTTACCAACACCTTGGTGTTGACAGACATAATTTCTCACAAGTCAGGAAAGTCAAAAGTCATCTAATTTGCAGGCATTTCGTGAAAAATAGTGAAAGTGACTGGAAGTGAATAAATGAATGAAAGCTGGTAGAAGCATTTTTCCTCGCCATCTCCAAAGGTTAGCAGCAGAAGGATTTGTTTTTGCCTTTTGTGCTGAGGTTTTCATGATTCAGGCGCTGGCTCATCCAGAACTTCCTCCAGAAGGTGCTGCGGTGACTGAGGAGTTTGAGCTGCTTGTTCTGCTTGCGGTTCCAATGTGTTTTTTTCCAACTCCTCCAGGGGCAAACAGAAACGGACCAAGTGTTGTTCAACTCCTCCATGTTCCCACCAAAAAAAACGGAAGCAAAAGACAACGTGAAGCACCAGCAACAGGATGAGCACTCACTTACAGTAAAAAGCAGCTCAAGTGCATGTGTCCCCTCTGGGTCAGCGTGCATATATCTGAATTTGCAATATCATGCTATCAGGCTTTGGAGTTTCTACATTGGCAATGCTCGGCAGCTAGTTTGTTGCTAGGGGCATTGAGAAGCCGAATTGGACCCGGACTTCTGCCAGCCGTCTTCCTGTGACGCACCCAGGGAAATCTTCTCAACTTCAGAGGGCCTGGTGCCAGGAATGGAAGCAACCTCCATCAAATGATTTGAATGTTCCTTGGAATATCTCTCTCTCTTTCTATATCTGTTTGGTTGTACTATCTTACAAATTTTGTACTTATCTAAAATATTTATCTTTCTTTCTCTTTTTCTTTCTCTTCTTTTAGCATTTGCTTTTATTTGTCGCTAGCTGTTTAGGTTCGCTGCGCAGGCTCGATGATGCTGTCAACTGCCCAGGTTGTGGCAGCAGCTGCAGCGACCTCAGTTGCAATGTGTCGCCGTTGGAATGTCCCAATTCTCAGATGCGATGGTCTGGACAGACTGCACACATTTGAAAACATCATTTTACAACATGTTGCATCATTTCGCCTCATTGTTCAATCATTTTACATCATTTGACCCAATTTTACGTCATTGTTTACATCATTTTACCTCATTTTACATCATTTTACATTATTTTTTCACTTCGCATCATTTTACATCAGTTCCTATCTTTTTACATCATTTTACGTCATTTGCGTCATTTTACATCGTTTTTCATCATTTTACATCATTTTCCGTCATTTCACATCATTTCACATCATTCTGCATCATGCAATCATTTGAAGTCATTTTACATGTTACCTTAATTTATAATCATTTTACGCTTTTTTGGTCATGTTACATCATTTTACCTCATTTTACAGTATTTTAGGTTAGTTTGACAATGATAGTGACAATTACCTTGACAATGACGCTGACAGGATGGATGGATGGATGGATGGATGGATGGATGGATGGATGGATGGATGGATGAACGTAAGTACATTCAGGGGTCCATTTGTAGGCACATACGAATCCCTATCATTGGAGAGCCTGACCTTCACTCATTTACGTCTTCTAGAGCCATAGAGGAGCTAAGCTCATTGCTTCAATTCACTACCTTTCCTCATTGATTCACATATCCCGCAATATCACAAAACGTCCACAACAAATGAACTCCATGGAACGGCATGGAACTCCAGCTGCTTCCAAATCAGACTTCGAGATACTTCGAGCACTTTTCTGTTGCTTGAACTTGCGAATCGCAAATGGGACTTCCCAAGTCTCTCAGAATCCAACATGAAGCAATACAATGTTATGAATTCAAAGGAGCTATCAATGATATGATACTTTCAATAAAAGGATACCTTTTGAAGCTCCTTTGAAGCTCCGTTTCTCTCCGGGGATCCTCACAGCCGCAGATGCCACTTGCGCTGCTGCTTCGAGCGCTGCCTCAATGCTTTAGAAACTTCACCTCCAAAATGAAGAAATAGCAAAATGAGAAATAAGGAAATAGAATAAAAGGAATGGAAAAAGGAATGGAAAAAGGAATGGAAATGTATAAATTTGAAAGATTTTGAAATGAGCTACTTTCAAGTAAATGTATAAATTTGGATTTGCTTCGGAATTTGCAAGCTGCTGCTTGAGAGTAGGAGCACCGTGCTTCACAAAATGCCCTCTCCCAGTTGATGCTTCACTCTCTAAGCTTTGGGCTGTGGATAAGCCTTGTGCAAAATCTGCACCTACGCTGAAGCTGAGCATAGAATTTGCTTGAGGTCTCTGTTTTGTCTGCTTCAGCACATGCACATGCACACGGGATTCTGTCTGTAGCTGGGGCGCGTTTAACCGCACATACCGGAGGTGTTTTGCAATGGGGTTCAACAGCCCGCTCTAGACTCTAAACGAGATCAATAGGTATCCTTGCGCGATCTTGCGCTTGGTGCCGCAGATGCACTGAAGATGACAAATTCAAGAGAAGTTTTCAAGAGAAGCGTAAGAGAAGCGCAGGAATAGCCAGGATATCACTGGAAACCTGCAGCTTGTGCCCTGCCACTCCACGGACAGAAGTGAGCGACGAGACCCAATGAGGTGCTGACTTGGCTTGGAGTCCTCATCGGTGTTGGTCCGACACCTGAAAAACAAAACTTGTCAGCGCAAGCAAGCGATCTAAAACCTCCACATTTGGAGCATAGATTCATCATTGCATGTATAGAACGTGTGGAAATTTGGCTGCAAACTGATTCGACTTTGAATGGTTTTGAAATGCAGGTTACAATCACAAGGGAAAAGCAACTACTATGTGCAGCCCTTATGAACGTTGTTCGCTTGTGTTCTGCAGCTGCAAGTTTGAGTTGGGAAAAAAAGTGCTTCACTCTTGGCTCCGAGTGCTGCTTCGCTTTGTTGATTCTGATGTGTTCGACCCACATCATGCATATCATGCCTGGCATCGGGCGTAGTGTTTGTTCCTGGCAGTGCCAAGTGTCCAGACCAGTTTGCCAGCGGATCCTCATTCCTTGGCTGAACGGGCTCCTGTTGCAAGGGAGTACTCTTCGGGCTCCTGAGACAGCAAGACTCGCCAATGTAATCGCTACTCATCGATACTCATGGCTACTCATAAACAGCTCAAGCAAGTCATGGCAAAATTTGCAAAGGAGGGGCTGAATTGGTCTTGCTGGAAGTCGAGGCTTGGGACAGATTTTTCTCCTGGTCTCTTTGGACAGAAATTGAGAAGTCAAAATCTCAACAAGCACCCGGGAGATTTGTATCTCCTTCTACTGCTGCATGGCAAGCTCTGCCAAGCTGGAAGGCAAGCAGGTCAGCGTATTCTGAAGGCTTCACGTGTGGCAAGCCAAGTTGAAATCTGTAGTTCTCAGGGTCTGTCGCGCCCTCAGTGTTGATGAGGAGCACTTTACTATCAGGTCCAAGTGCAAGTATCTTTCGAAGGGTTGCAGCAGTAGGGCAGCTAGATGCCATAATATATTCCAAGAACCCAGCTGCAGCACCTCCACATTCCCCCGCTTCGATCTTTTGCTGTTGCAGGAGCCTCATGCCGTTCCCTGCTAGTCTGTCATCAATGCGTACGAACACATCCACGTGCTCATGCAGAATTGGCCACGCAATGCTGGACGGCACACCACAAGCAAGGCCAGCGATCATGGTCTCGAGCGACCCATTTACCTCTGTGAGTTCTCCATTTTTAGCCGATTCGAAACCGCAGGCTGCATTTCTTGGCTCAAGAACTACAAATTTTGGCAAGTCACCTGACAAGGCCACAAAGTGACCGACCACTGCAGCTGCCATTGACCCAACTCCCATTTGCAACAGAACGTGGCTGAGACGGTTAGGCCGGGAAGGCTCACCAAGCTGTGCCAATTCCTCCAAAGATTCATGTACCATGGCTGTGTAGCCTTGCATTATCCATCCTGGAATTTCCGTGTATCCAGGTCCAGTTGTATCCTGCAACACCACCCACTCTTTGTCACGCCCAAGCTGGAATGCCTTTGCTAAAGTGTCGTCATAGTTCAAATCCGTAACTTCCCCTTGAGCATCCAAATCCAGCACATGCTGCAAACGTTGCTGTGCACATCCTTTGGGCATAAGAACCACTGCCTTCTGCCCAAATTCCTTTGCAGCCCACGCCACACCCCTGCCGTGATTTCCATCAGTTGCAGTCACAAACGTTGTTACGCCAAATCGCTCTGAGTACTTACGCTTGATTTCTGCCACAGCTCCGTGGTCCTCAATCATTGGAAGCTCCAGTCTTTTACACATAAAGCGCAGCATGGCATATGCGCCTCCCACAACTTTGAAAGCCTGTAGACCCAAACGCTTGGACTCATCTTTCACAAACACTTGCCCAAGGCCATGGAGATGAAGTTGCTCTAAGGGCGTTGGTTCCAAATTCAAAACACGGCGAACCCGACTCGACTCTTTCGGGCCCAGTTCCAAAGGTCGAAGTTCCAAATGCGACAAGGTCTGAGTCGTGACACTTGGAGAATCCATGAACGACTTGGGGAATCCAACTGAAGTGAGCAAGACTGTATCACATAGTCTCGCTTGCCATCAGGCATCGTCAAGTGAAAACAGTCCTAACATTTTGACACTGAGCCAGACCAGCTTCAGCACTCTGCCTTTAGAAATCTCAGCAAGTGTGGCGCAAAGTCCCACCCAAGAAATGCAATGCCAAACCAAGCAGTGCTTTGATAAAGCTATCGCTGCACTGCTACACCCAGCGAAAGGCAATTGCACACAATTCGTCATGGAATTGCAATTTAATTGAGTTCATGAATTCCACGGTTTTGCTTTCACTTTGACGGAGTCCTGGAATAGTTTGAACCTTGGTAGGCATGGCAACTGCTCTGAAAGCCGCAATGCCGCTCCGTACCCCTGGTCAAGCCGCATCAAATGAACCTAGACTTGGAGGGTAAAGCAAGCCCTTACAGACAATTTTTTTGGGCTCTAAACGTATACAGATCGTATGGTCGAGTGAAATCTATATCCTTTTAGAATCTCATCGGCTTGGTTCTTGGCCTATGCTCTATTCGCGTGCAGTTTTAATTGCAAAGCGGGGTAAAACACAAGTCTTATATGTCTTCTGCCATTTTTCCTGGCAAAACATGTTTTCTTTGGATAGTAACCTTTCCGCTAAACAGGGAGCATGGGAAGCAGAAAAGGGGTGTGGTGCTAAAATTACCATAGCCTTGTATTGTGTATGTTTGTGGGTTTTTCATTTCCGGTGGCTCACAACACACACCACGGTCATTGTATTGCTCTGTCACTTGAACTGATTCAAGCCAAAAAACAAAAGTAATCTCTGGGATTCTCTGGGAGACCACTTGGATCAAAGCCATCTTCAAACTTCAGACTAACATTTATTATTTGAGTCATCTTGCTCCGTCACCGCTAGACCGAGCAAAACCAGAAAACGAATGTACAATAAGAATCAGTGCCTAGGAACTGCTTCAAAACCATCTTTGCACAGATCCCTCAAACTAATTGTTTTGCTTTGTGTTGTTTCATCCATCTTTTATCTTTTAAGAAAAAGCTACCGTGAACATGAAGAAATCACACCCTTTCCTCACCACAACAATCGCACCAGCCACTCCAGTTTCAGGCATGTGCAGGTTTGAAGGGTCTTTCAATCAGTGCATGGCTGGTTTTCTCTCAACGATGTGTGCACTGAGGGGGGTCTTGCGGCAGCCCGTTTAGTCTCAGCTGTTCTGAGTTGGGCCTGGTTGTTTCGTTGATTACGTCAAAAACGTTCCTCCATCTTCCGTTTTCGAAGGAAGTCTCACACGAAACTGGCGGTGGCGGACTCTCTTCCAGAGCTGCATTCTCGTCTGCGCGTGTCGATTTTCATCAAAAGCGTATTCTACGTGGCAGGCGCGAAGGAAAACTCGCATTGGTCCCTCTGCAGCTCTACGCTCCCAGAAGCTCATCATGTCCGAACAGAGTGACAATGATCTTGTCGTGGCAGGCGAAGCCTTTCGTGATCGAACTGTCGTTTTTTGAAGACCGAACTTCTCATTTTGAAGAGTTCGAACTTCTCATTTTGCAAGACTGTCCTCATTTTTGGATCCGCTATGTTGAGAACGCGTGAGTATTTTAAAAAAATGCAAAGACTACATTTGAATTCACAACCATTGAGGCCCACAACACCTTCCTCCTGAGAATAAAAACCTGCTAGATGCTTTTGAGAGTGGTAGATGGCGAACAAGTCATAACCAATCATACAGCTACACTAGGCGTGCATTTTCGGGAGAGGGGAAAAAAACACAAGAGAAAACGCTGCGCTATGCTTCGGCGATGTGCCCGACGCTTCCACCCCAAATAAAAACTTTGAAAACGATTAAACGTGCAGCCGAGACCGACTCAAAATTTACTGTTAAACACTTGAAAGACCCTGGAAGCATCTGGAAGCGGCTTCCCTCCCCCATTTGACCAAAGCCCAGGGTATGAAAGCAACTGCTCACTTCGCGGAATGGCACTGGGAATCTATTGCCAATGTGCGCAACGTGTCATCATTGAGTCATCATTCCTATAAGCTCTTTGGAATCACAACTGATTTTCCATCCACAAAGGGTCGGGGCGAAGCTGAGGAAGCGGCTCTTGATGTGTAGAAACCTCGGTGATCAGTTCGTGTCCTCACCTTCTCAATGAAAGAGGAAGTAGCTGGTAGCAAATGGCAGCAGGGTATTCGGATAAGATTGGCAGCAGCGGCAGCAGCAGAAGTGGTGTGCTGGTTAATGTTTTGCAGTTTTGCCTTTGGCCTCTTTGCCTATCGGCTCCGATCTTAGTTCTCTACAATGTTTCTTGCACAGCAGCTGGTTGGTGCAAATGCCGGAAACGGCAAGCAAATCCTACCGCCCCAGCGTTGAGGCCAGCTTCCACACAGGGAGCCTGGGGGCCTACTGCCGATTCTCATCTTTTGACTCTGAATCTGAGCCATGTGCTCCCTCCCTTGATGGTAGCGGAGCTGCTTCAGACCTTTCCAAGGCTGCCAAATTTCAGCCTACAGTATGCTACTGCACGCTGATATGCCACAACAGCTAAGCACTCATACTATCTCTCTCTCTCTCTCTCTCTCGTCCCATTTGATTTCCAGACTTCTTGGAAATCACCATGCCTTGTTGTCGCAGTTGCTGCCACTGCCTGCCCGAGCTACCAACTACTGAAGTCTCCCAAGTAATTTGCAGCGCCTCCCTTCATCTTGCCTGGACAGGCGTTGTCCCGGCCTATCAAACAGGTCCCGCATGACCCCGCTTGCTATGCTGAATGTGTGCGTGTGGTACCCTGGTACTCTTCTGAAGTTTCATGAAGTCAAGCCATGTATTCTTCCAATGGGTTGTGAGAGGTGTTGAATGCTACCTCCGGTGGCCAAGACACAGCCTCTCGATGTCTTGTTTTGATCCTGCTCTGCTACTCAACTCCCCATGCCATGCTCAGGCTTGTGCCATTGCCAGGCTCAAATGGGAGGGCACATCATTCTCTGCATTCTCAGGTGAGACATGGTCAGCACGTATATATACACAGACGAGATGCAATCTGCGCACCAAATTGATCAAAAAAAGAATTCTATGATTGAAAAACATAGCGAGCGCATTGTGTGACTACCTAGTTAAGACCAAAGAAAATGTCGATGGCAAGATCCCTGGAATTGCCATTATCTTCCCATGTCCTTCCAACCATAATGAAAACATGGCCAGCAAATGCAAGTGTGGTGCGCAGCATGTCCAAACAAAGCTTGCCTTTGCAAGGATTGCCTGGGAGGGTCAATGAATGTCAGACGGTTCAGGAGGACAGGAGCCGTTCGAGGCTCAACCTTAACAGAACTCAGTGAAACTTATGTGCCGTCCACCATGCAGGTTCCAAGCAATTTGTGAGGACCTTTGCCAATTGACAAATTACTCTTTTGACACAAATAATCCAAATAGTGAACAAACTAATTCTGACGGTATCGGATTGATTAGCTGGACCATTCAAGAGCAGGAATCATTGGATATATTTTGGGTGCATATGGGGGCATACAATGTTACAACTCTGAGGAAGCTGATAATGGAGTGCAACTTACCAGTCGAGCAACTATGACTACGAGCATTTTTTTACCGGGGCATCTCAGAGGATCGGCCCTACCACAGCACCTGCAACAAAACATGCAGGCATGCGTGGATATGTGGATATTGCACACTTGTAGGTTCAAACTAATTAGATTATATATGTAAAATGGGTGAGAAGTTGTCGGAGGCTACGTTGCTTACACTCGGAGCAATTTTAAAGAAATCAAAATACTTCTTAACAATTCATGAACTGAATTGAATTGAGTCAATCTAAAGCATCGTTAGCGATGATCTACTAAAGCAGCGAGGCGCGCCGCAGGGTTGGTGAGACGACTATATATCTACTGTCCTGCTTGACAGACCTCCGACGTAGATAATCCCAGCACGAGAGCACACGTGCGCTGCTGAGGACCCCGGTGTCTTTGTGAAAACCGGCATTGCTCCTCAGCCATGTACCCTAGGAACACAGAAACAAGTGAAGGCATAGCACCCGGACCTACAAATATCCGAAGAATGGGCTGGCCATCTGGACAGTGCCATGGCAAACCTATACCATCCATTACCATCCTCCCATATTGGCCTAGCCACTCAGCTACCTTCGCCTCCAGCTGCTGCAGTTCCTTCCTCCTCCGTGGTCCATGGTTTTCCAGTACCTTGGTGCGCCATGAGACAAGCTGGGACGAAGGCAAGGTGCCAAGGCAAGGTGCCAAGAGAAGGTGCCACGGGAAAGTGCCAAGGCAAGGGAAAGGAAGTGCCTTTTTGCGTTGTCTGAGGGGCATGTCGGTATGACACGGGGCGTCGACCCTCGTCTCTAGGCCTTCTAAATAGACAAACATGGCAAGCTTGAAACTGCACCAATGCTACAGCTGCTGTTAACCTATGGCATCAATGCTGGATTTCAAATCCCAAACTAAGAAAAAATGTTTGATAAACAGATCTCAAAGCCAAGCTGGGGTGCAGTTCTGTATGACCACCAAGATGTATTCCGTCTGGGTGACGCATATTACCTCGGTGCCCTCCTTGGTTCGAATGCGCACCTGGGCCGAGAAAACAAAAGCCGGTTGCGGATGCGCTTCCTCAACTGCATTCATTGCTTTATTCCTCATGCTTTCTTATGCAGTTTCTTATGCCATTTTAAAGCTACTACTCGCTACACTCTTCGGCGCCAAGGGCACGTTTGCCAGTTCACTCTCTGCGGGCCCTGTCAGAAGTTTTCCCAGGCACTTCTTGCAATGTGCCACAAAGTCCTCAGAAAAGGCAGGGAAGGATGACAAAGGATGACAAAGGGTGACAAAGGGTGACAAAGGCACATGCCATTTCGAAATTTATGGCAGTGCCATGTTCCAACTAAGGAATGGGCAGACATGAGTGCCGCATAGGTGACTGCCCTGGAAAATCAAAACGACAAACCCTGCAGGCGATGCAACTTGCCACACTGCAAACTGCCGGCCTTTCATATGGCATGGTCTCATGCCACTTCGTGGGTATCCCATCGGAATTGATGACAACGAAGCCTGGGTGGATGTCAAGCGCAGACTTGAACATTCTCTAAGCCTTCAAGCCGGAAAAAATCCTTCCATCCATACTTTCACCATACTTTCATGAGCCTTCAGATGCAAAGCAAACAAACAGAAATCTCAACTCTCTGCCTTTTCCATCGCTTTGATTGCCAAGGCTCCAATGACTGTCGGAAAGTCGTTGAGAAACTGTTTCAGGGCTGCATCCACCTCTGACGTCTGAGCGCCCGCCATGCTTGGGACCACGCGCTTACTCGACTGATACCCGTGGGCAGTCTGAGCCGATGGACAGATGTTTGCACCTCAAGCCTGGTACTGTGCCAGTGGATGTTTCGGTGAAGGTTCGGATGGTCAAATAATTTTGCATACTTTCTATTCAGGGCCAAGGCTTGAAAGAATAAAGCACACTTGCTTATGGCTGGTTTGGCGATCTCACGCCAAAATAGAATTGAAGCTCCATCACTATCTTCGGATACTTGCCGCTGCTAGCTAGATCCGCATGCGCATGTGCTTTCATAACTCTTGCAAAATCTGAGACTTCGATACGGAACTATGGGAGACTCACTTTGCAGCAGAATCGTGACTACCTTGAGTGCTTGTGGTGCGGACAAGCAAAAGCGCCTGAGCTGCCAAAGTGCCATCGCTTGGCCTTGGCCAACGTTTGTTTGCCCCTGCGATGGCTCAAGAGCTCCCACACCCAAATGGGTAAAGAGATGCACAGAACTCAAACATGAAACATATTGAAATATGTCAACATATGCCCAAAAAAAATGTCAAAATCATGTAGCAAGCCCTGAATGTTTTTAACTTTTGAAAAGGCAGCATGTGAGCCTCTAGAATATGGGAACAGAACTTGAGCCATTCAGCTTGTGTCAGCTTTTTTGTGGACGGCGCACTGTCGGTGCCAACCTGTGCCAACCAGCCTTCATAGCTTTGCCCTTCTCACCGGCTGGATTTACCAGCACAAAAAAAACAACATACATGTATATACATGTTACATGCTCCCTACGGCCAATCTCAGCCACTGGCTTTGCAGTTGCCACATGTTGCCACTATGTTTTCAAGTAGTGCAAAAAAATGATGCGCGATAGATACTGCAAGCTAAGAGCACTCAGAGAACCGCAGGTGAGAATACCGTATCCTATCCACACGCAATTGGTGTCGGAGAGCACGTCCTATCATGTGTGTTTCTATTCGATCGTTTTGAAAGACTCCACCGGGACTCTTCAAGATCTCACAGGTCATAGCTACCATCAGTTTCACAGCATGCCGTGCTACTACAAACTTTCAGCAAAAGCTTGCGGAGCTGGATGAAAACAATCTAGCTCTAACATTGAATTGTTCCGTGCCTTCCTAAGTTGCATGAGTATTTGCCAGCATGTGCCATTGCAATCTGCCATCTATTGCAATTTATTGAAATTTGTCGAGACTGTTCGATGTGCATCATGAATATGCGAGCATGTCCAAAGTGCCGAACGGTCGCCCCAGACTGGCCGTCAAAGCCTGGCATTGAAATGTTGAACCGGAAACGGGGAAACGCGAACCTTTGACCAAGAATCCTAAAGAATCCTAAAGAATCCGAAGAATTCAAAGAATTCAAAAGAAGGCTCCTGAGCTGAACTCAGATTCCTCCCATTTGCTCGCTCTTTACACTCTGAGTTGATTGTCGCCTGTTGGCCATACATATGGGCAGTGTTGCCGTGATGATCTCGAAGGTCGACAATCCTCAAATGTCACTGCAAGAATCCTAGAGCTTTGTCACTCCATGTGGCCCGACAGAAGAAACATGAAGAAACTGGGTGAGTCCGGGGTTATTGAAGACATTAAAAGACCATCTGCAGACATTGAGATACAGTAATCACCTTGAAGCAGTTGAAGCACTGAGGGCGTTGCTGTCGGCCAGCCCGTGCTGAAAGCCAACTCAAGACCTGCGGTTCTACCAGGTGCCCTGTGAGCATAACTTGCCTGAGATTTCTTCGCATTTATGTATAAAATGTGGAAAGGGAAGGGCACAGGGTACGGCTTGAGGCCGTTTAGGCTTTGATCTCAAGCGACATAATGTCCGCCTCATGAAAGCCGGCACGCCCAGCGAGGTGCAACGCACTCCTCAAGCCACCACGAAGTCAGGAATATCAAGCATCTTTGTGCAAATTCGCAGCTCAACTTTGCAACTAAAACTTGAAGAAAATCCAAAATATGTTTTCCATTGCTACGTTTTTCTTGAGGCAGTGCTGTCAGAAATCTAAGTCGCCAGCTGCCCTTTGCGATTCAGGGCGCCAACCTTCCACATCTGCCACTGAACGCTTCTGACGCACAAGCCGAATGCCCAACCTCCGCCCTGCGTTCCACCAGTAGGCGGCAGATTTCTGGTGCAGGCCTCAGCCCAACTGTCACTCCTATGCCTTGGATCATCCTTGATCCTTGTACATCTGGCAATGGGATGCAATGGGGCACTTTTTCTGAAGTGGAAAACTGAACCGTGCCGAAGAACTGTTCAATCAAGCATTCAATTGCCTGTTCGGCGCCACAAAAAGTTTTCATGAGCTTCCATCTGCTTCATTTTGGTTCATTCTTGATTCATCCGGAGCGTGCACACACGCTCACACAAAATAGCCTGCTTTTTTTTTGGACTGCGCCCTCCTACAGGACTTGTAGCCTGCTTGTAGTGATAATCATGAACTTCTTGGCATTAAACATCTTTAAACTGCATGGGGACCAAGCCATTTGTGAAAGAACAAAAGCACATCTGGAGGCAGCCTCAGTAAGCATCAGCACTGCTGGCTTTTTGATTCCTCACTCAACGGCCTCTGGGCCAGCTCATTGGCTCTACGTTGCGGTGGTCTTTGCCATCCAGTCTCATTCCCTTCCCAGCTGCTTGATCTCCCGAAGCAACCGTAGATCCATCTCATGCCATCATCATCTTCGCCTAGAAGTTGCTCTCAGAGTGTCATGAGTTGGGCCTATGTGACGTCCTACAAATCCTACACTTAGCTCTGGTCCTCTCTCGGTTGGCTCTGTGGCATCCATTTCTGTAAAATCTTGAAAGGCAAGTTCCGCAGAGGCTCCTGAGGATTTTCGCACAGCACCCAATGTAGCCTTCATGTTCCTGTGTTGCATGCACGAATGCATGTGACATGTATGAGCATGATGCATGCACATGTGTGTGCTCTTGGCCAGGGATGATACCTGGCTATCCATACATAATCTGTGCACATGCGACAAGTCTTACACAGGAAACAGTGTAATTAGGCACTAAACTAAGACTAGACTCGACGACCGGTGCACCCAAAACAAGAGTCCAAGAGGACGAAGGAGGGGAAGAAGAAGAAAAAAAAAAGAAGAAGAAGAAGAAGAAGAAAATTGCACTGATGACGAGGATGATGATGACAAGGCAAGGGGACAGGAGGAGGACAACGCTGGTGACGAGGCTCAATGCGATACAGCACCCTACCACGCATTTGACACCCAAATGTCCGGGGTGGATTCCGCGACCAGCCACGGTGGATGCGAGGGGATTGTGAACTATGAGATTTACAAACGCTGAAGTGCTTCCGAGTCGCTATTGAAGCAGGCCAATGCCTTCGATCAATCCATTTGAGCTTCAAAAGGTAAACACAGCTTCTGAGAACGGCTGAGAACTCCCTGCAACACAAATCCTCCATCAAACCTCTTTGCGTTGGTTACCAGGCACGACAATCATGTTTCAGCGCATCCCCGCACCCCCCCATGGGCACAGCACACTACACGCCATCCTGCTGCGGAATTTGCATGGTTCTCATGTTTTTTTGTTCTAATCAGTCGACCAGCCTTGTGACTATTGCTTCCTCTTGTGGTAAGCCCTACGGTCACCCTTCGCAGTTGCGACGTGGTGCTGTCAATTTCAGTACTATGATGCGGATAACTGTGGTTCTACCCGCTAGTGGCTGCTGACGTTTTTGCCTGTTTGTTTGCCATGTGCTCATACGGGCTCTCAATTTCTATTTTGCGCTTCTTTGCTTTTGCACCCCCATGCTCAACCAACGCCGTCCCACTGAATAGCACTGGCTTGCGGTGCCCATCCACTGAGAACCAGATTCTTCTGCCAACATTCCATGGTTGCAAACCAGAGACAGGTGACATCTGGTTGCATCTGGTTGCTGGAAAGATGTACCCTACAGGTGCCCCTGATGCGGAAAAGTTGCCGCTACGGTGACTGCCCGCCAACTGCCGCGCTCACAAAAGCTCAACGAATCCCTTGTGAGCACGATGCAGCTGAGGAGTGCCTCCACTACCTTGGGTCACTTCTCAAACTTTGCTTTCCAACAGCCATTGACAAGTCGCAGCATTTGAAAGTCGTTAATGAGTTAAATGTAACTTCAATCTTGCAAGATCTTGTAAGTTTTTGCAGGCTGATGCAAGTTTGCTCGTGCTTGCCCAAGACAGAAGACATGCTCACCGGTTTCAAAAGAATTCAAAACGATGGTCAAGCTCCATGAAGCTCCTGCATTTAGCAGCACAGCCACTCGCACTGCAGCCCTCTTGGAAATGTTGACGTGTTTGGGTGGCATGACAAGGATTGTCGAGGCCTGCCAGAAGTTGCAAAGAGAATGAGTTGCACCATGCCAGTATATCACAAGTATTTACACGTCGTCTAGTTGCAGTTTCTACTTTCTCATGCATCATCTGCATCGGCAAAGACAGGGATACGGGGCCTCCCTCTCCTCGAGAAGCACTTCCTTCAGCAAGCTCTGCTCATCAGCTTGGCCACACCGAACCTGCCTGGAGCGAAGGAGAGTCCGAAAAAAGAGACATTCTAAGATATTCTAAGCTTCAGCTGGTTTGATAGTTTGATTAGTTTGAGTAGTTTGATTGGTTTAATTAGTTTGATTCTATTTGTTTCATTTTGTTTCTACAGGCAGATCGAAACTGAATAGTTTGAGAGGCCCCACACTGCCAAGTCAAAGTGGATTTCAAAACTACTCGCCTGGGGCCCTTGAGAAAAACATGAAGGTCCTAGTGAGGACGATTACTAGTGATGGCTACACCTTGTGAATCGCATCTGAAGACATGCGTTGGAGCCCTGGCCTCGTGTGTCGTGGGAGACGCTCAGCAAGTTTGCAGCTGTACGACGCATGTATCACCTCACCTTCTAACGAAAGTGCTTCCAGCAAATGCACAGATTCCACGGTGCAAACGGCAACACGAGGAAATGGCATCCAAAGTTTGCCCCCTTCTTTGTTCCAAAAGTCTTTAAGGCAAAGATTCTCCGGTTTTCGCCGCCGTCGACGAGACAATGAAGTCCCACGCTTCCGATGCGTTGCTAAATTCTTCGCTCCCAAAGGGTCTAACATCATGGCTCTGCGTATGCGAAATTTTGCCAAATGGGCCGACACCCAAATATCGTTGTGCTCGCTGCACGGGGATCCATATGCTGGTGCTTCGAGCCCTTCCAGCATGGATCGTTGCACCAAAAGCCCCAAAAAATGACAAAGGATCGGGCCTCCAGCGACATCTTCTCTACGCAGATTTCGTGCCAGTAAAGGTCCCGCCCGTGAAATTGCTTCAGAGGCATCTGCGCTCTGCAGTGCCAACCACCCGTGCGAACCAACCGCTGCTCCGGGCGTTCCGGCTGCAAAGCGAAGCAAGTTTGTAAGGAGCTCTTTATGGTAGAAATGATCATCATCCACAGCTAACAACCAGGTTTTGGGGTTCTGAATCACTTGCTTTGCTTTGAGAAGTGCAGTTCCTGGTCCATGGTCTCTAGATCTGACTATTCTCAATGTTTTTGATCGCTGTCTCATGCGAACCAACCACGGCGGAATAGAGCTCGGGTAAGCACCTCCTCGCCGCCATTTTCCTCTGGGCACTACCAGCAGGACTGTCTGAGCCTTCTGTGCCAAGAGCGAGAAGAGACAGGTCTTCAACTCCTGCGCAAGTCTCAACCTTAGGAAAGTCCAGCCGAATGCCGAGATCATCAATTTTAGTGGCCAGTCTTTTCATTTCACTTTTTCTTCCCTTTTTCCATCGGTTTTCCCGTGGGAATACTGAGATTATCTGAGTATACTCTCAGTCGTTTCAGATCGAAAACGGAGTCTCCCAGCCTCGCAGGAGTTGTCGTCAGCGTCACAACAACGCGGAGGGCTTGTCCTCAAGAAAATGAGAGAGAGAGAGAGAGAGAGAGAGCGAAGCCGATTCACAAGCAAACATAAAATGAAAGCATAATGAGCTTTGCCATGCCGCACTTTGCTTGCATCAAAGTATCCAGCGCGTATTCCCATCAAAGGCCATCCTGGAGATCTTGTAGAGGCGACCCCTGACCTGGACAGTCGGAACCATCCCGACCTATCCCAACATGTTGATCCAACGATGTCTTGCTCATGCTACCAATCGAGCGTCAACGAGCGTCAACGAGCGTCAATCCCACAGGACTGAAGCCGAATCACGGGAGGGCTGGTAGGCCTCCAGTTCGTGGATGCATAGTGCCTAGCCGAAAGGCAACACGATGCACAGCAGGCACCAAGTGCCGCATGTAATTGCACCATTTGGAAAAAGCATCTTTTCGAAACGTCACATGTTTTCTAAGAAGTGTTCATTCATGGTTTGTCCATTTAATGAGACCATCTAACATCCTCTAACACTTACAGGACGCCATGGACCTCCATGGTATACTTTCAGCATTTTGCTCTGACTTTCCCACTGTGGATTCATTTCTTGACATCGTGTCTGATGCCTGACAGTAGCGGGAGCCAATCAACCATGCCATGCACAGCCATAGCTCTCAGCAACAGTCGGTGATACTGTTCGACTAGAGATGCCTAGAGGTCGGAGGTTCATTATGTTCATCAACATTGGCTCACAAATTATGTTGCTGGTGTTCTCTTTCCAGCTCAGTGAATTTCGACCCCATCTCTCAGCCTACCTCTGTCTGTATGAAAGAAAATGAACGGATATGCTACATGATGCATCATGATCGTCATTCCGCATGGTGGACAGAATATGGCATGCTGTGAGCCGACAATCACAGCAGCAGGATCGCCACCGAAGCCGTTTTCGAGTTTTCCCAGTTGTACCTGAGCGCCTTCGCAGGCACTGATCGCTGCGCTGAACGTCGCCTCATTGGGCTGGACGGTCGCCTCATCAGTTGCCCGCAACAGTTGGACTCCTTCGGTCCATCTTCGGCCCCGTTCGCAAGCGGAGATGGCTGCACTGAAGGTGATGACATCCTTGGATGAAAAAAGGCGAAGAATTCTGAATCTGGTTCCTTTGATGCCTTTATGTTTATTGGCCTATGACAGTGATGATGATGACAAGGAAGTATAATCGCCATGAGGTGGATGGAGGTGACCAGGACAATTACGACCATGATCAACATCATCCAAAAGCATAGCCAAAATAACAAGTTATATACTAGTTGCAATGTGGGGCGAGTACGTGTGTATGTGCAACCATGTCTTATCAAGTGTGTGTGTGTGTGCGTGTGCGGGTGCACTGGCAGATCTTCTGTTCCTGTGAAGCAACGCTACCATCCTCACCTGGGTGTAGAGGTACGAGTAGCCGCTTTGAACACCGTCAGGCTGTCAGATGCAGGAGTCCTCGGTGCCTTTTAGATGAAAAAAATATACCCTACGTTTTCTCATATGTTTGCCATGTCTGTGTGAAAGTGAAAGCACTCCCCATGAGGGCACGATAGGGCACCATAAGGCATCGCCTGGCGCCTGGTCGAAAAAACGAGAAACACTACTTCTAGCAATGCCTCTGTTGAACCTGCGCATGTGCGCATGAGCAGTAAGACACCAATACTGCTTGGCTCCTTATGTTCGTTGGATTCAGGAAAACCGCTGTAAAAAACTGATGACGCCTTGTCAAGGTCTCTCTCCTTGAATCCACCAGAGACAGGTGCGAAAACAAAAGGTGATACCGACGAAGATGGTGGGGTAAAATGCTGGCACCGACGCACTTCTTGAAAAGCATGGTGCTCAGGCGCTCTAATTGGAAGAGACTCACTGGTTTTGGTGGCAAATGTAACGGCCAGTTTCTCGGCAAACACATACTACAGCGGCGTGAAAGTCTTGAGCTCACCCCCTTTGACCAAGTTGAAATCGTTTCTGTCTGTTTGTTTCTGTGTGTGGACAATCATCTTCTATCAAATGAAAAAGTGTCTATGTATGGCTAGAATTGGCTAGACGGCGGGGTGAGAGAGAAATAGAGAGATTGTTCACGTGTGCGTGCATTTGCAGCTTCCGTTGATCCGGCCAATCGCGGGATAAAGTAATATAGTAATACATGTAAATCCAACTACTATTTGCTCTATCTATTCATGTACCCATCTGCCTTTCATTTGTCCACTCGTCTGTCTATCTGCCTATCATCTGTCTACCATCTGTCTATTGTCTGTCTATCATTTTTCTATCATCTGTCAATGATTTGTCTATCGTCTGTCTCTCTCTCTCTCTTCGGGCGTGGCGGGCCAGCCGCCGTCTCACAGAGACGCCCAGGTGGCGTAGCTTGTCTATCTACCTATCTTTCTGTCTAAGTTTGTCGTATCTATAGGTCCAGAATCGTCTATACATATACACACACACACACATATATATATATATAAGATGTTTATCTTAATTTCTGCATATCTGGCGCATGGACTCGTACAGACTGCAGAATTCCAATGTTCGTCCAACCGACTTCATTTCTTCCAAAGGCAGTGTGCAAGGACCCTGAACAGCATTCGCAGACCAGGTAGGGATATGACGCTTCCCATCGAAGATAAAGGGGACTTTATACATCAGTGCAGGTCAGAAGATCTAGAGATTGTCGCTGCTAAGGCGGAATGCAATGCAATGCATCTAAAACCAAGGTAGGTACAGTCATAGGATCTCATAAGCGCACTGGATACTGTATACACTGTGACGCCGTGGCCTCGATGCACCACTTCAATACCAAAGGTTCCATGACGTGTGCGATGGCTTATCTTTGCGTCCATGTGCCCTCTCCCACCTGCAACCAACACAGCCACAGCATGCCACAGCTAATTAGGATCCAAGCATCTGGCTGAGTTGACCGCACTCGCATCCGCTGAAGACGAGCGGAGGCAGAATGCCAATGACCTACACTTCCCAGGCAACCTGGGCCATGCCAAGCCCGGGAAGTCCCTCATCCAGAATGAACAGCTGCACATGTCTCTACACGCTTTAGCTTCCTTGATGGAATTGTCATGCTGACTGCGTGCCGCAGACACCAGCAATACAAACTTCAGGTGTCAACCCCGCGGGAATGAAATCAGTGAAGCGCCAACAAAAGAATGAGTAGAATTGAAACAAGGAGCTGATTATCGAGCCATCTGACACGGAATCTGGTTCGAGCCCTTTCAGCCCAAACATCGCCGTCGCCTGAGTTGCCTCTCGCCAGAAATGCGTTGATTGAAAGGTACTCAAAGCTGCATTCATTGCTTCCACCGAGAGCCTCAGCGCTTGGAGAGCAGTCCACGGGTTAATGCTGGGCATCGCACAACACTCCAACCATCTCCCATCATCTCCCCATATCTCCCCCTCAGGCCCCTCAGGCTCGCTCCTCAAGGACGCTACTTCGGAAGTCTCCAAAAATCCTAATGCCAAGGACCATCTCGGTGCGACCGCGATCTGAGCTCCGCTGCTAATGATGTCCATCTCAATGTGCCAATGCGCTGCAACCTTGAACAACATCAATGCCCTTTGCCAAGCTGCAGCGGAAGCACTACAAGCACTCACCAATGAATTCATTGCAATGGTGTTGGCCAAAAGCGCACTGCTGCCGAGATGGATCAGAAGGTGCAGCCCCTTTGACCATTGCTTTCCCTCGTTACAGGCAGCCATCACTGATCCAAAGAGAATGGTGTTGGCTCTCACGGATCTGTATTGAAGATCTCGCGCCACTTTAAAAGACTTCTGCCAGCGAATCACGGTTGCTCCGGTCACCGCACTCTGAACCACCAGGCTTGGTTCCAAAGTGTTGCCTCTTAGATTCCAGTTCAGCTGGAAGGCAACTTCCCACAAGTGGCACCGTGCAGCAGCCGTAGTTGCACTTGAATAGGTAACAGCACTGGAGCGAAGGGCCAATGATTGAACACTTCGAAAAATAGCCATGGCACTGCGCCACCTCTGCGAAGCGCAAATCCCGAGCGCAGTGTTCAACACTACGGTGTCCACTTGAAGACGCTGTGCAGCAGTACTGTGGGCAAGCGCAAGTGCAAGAGTCCAGTCTCTTTGACCTGCAAGTGATATCGCAATGCTCTGCGATATTTCGTCCACCTGATCGAAAAGCTGCCAAGCTTGCTGCCAGTTTCTGCTTCCGCCCTCAGTTTTGCAGGCCCTGAGGGTCTCACTATACGTCACCGCTGTGGGGCCGATTCCAAGCATTTGAAGCTGCGAAATGCGAGACAATGCCTGCAACCACTGCAGACCTTTGGTGTGCCCACTGATCTCAATATTGAATATAGTCAAATCTGGCTTCATGTTTTTCACAATCCTATCCAACATCAGAGATGCCCTCAACCAGAGAGTGCTCCTCAGCCAGGGTCCAAAACTCAAAATTCCAACCTTGGTGCAGCAGCCTCTAAGTTTAAATCTCCGCGCTACTTTTGACCAAAGATTTGTCCGAACCCCAACCCAGTCCTAGCGCAAGCAGCTGTCACCATGCTAAGTGCAATCAAATCGACTTCCACCAGTCTCCCATACATTTGGCGAAGTGTTGCCACAGACTGGCCCCATAGGATAGCCCTTGTGCACTCCTTCAACGCAGCATTCAGTGTGAATTTGTTCGGCTCGTCTGCGACCAATTCTCTCTTTTGCACTCTCCCTGCCGATGCGCTTACAGTCATGGACCTCCTCGAATTTGTGGATA
>VSDK01012924.1:77062-118158 GCA_009767595.1 Symbiodinium kawagutii | reverse complement strand
CCTTATCAAGCTTGTTTGGCCTCGACTCGTAAGCTTTGTCTCGGAGAGTCTGTTGCACTGACGTCCAGCCATTGAATCAGTGACCTCTAAAGAGCAGCAAGCAGCAACCTTGGGACAGTCCGATTTTACAGCCTGTGGCCTTACCATACCATGGCCTGGAGAGAACGACACATGGAAATCGATTCATGCATGCTGGCGGTCTCTGCAAAACTCGTAGTCCCAGACTTGTACGTCGCCAGAGGCGATTAACAAATAAAACTTGAAAGGTCCAAACTAGCTGTGTTTGACGAGCATCTTTGCTAGTCCGAAATGGTCGGCGGAATTCGGCGGAATATGAAATAAATAATAATGCATGCTATGCATATAATGCTATGGATAATGAATGCCCTCAGTACAGCAATGCAAATTGAAAAGAAAAGGAGAGCTTTGCATCTGCAAACTTAGCGAAACTTTCTGCTTCGGAGAGCTTTGCAGAGTGGCTGGGTGAAACTTGACACCGCAATGATTTCAAAGCGGCGCTCGGCACCGCAACTGCCCCGAAACAATGCAGTTGCAGACATCATGTGCCGTGGAGATTGGAACTGAGAAATGCCTGTACTCTTAATGTAGTCTACGGAGGATACCCGTTCACCTAGGATCTTGGCAACTGGGAAGGGGGGCAACAAGCACAAAAAGCTTTATATAAGCATTGCATCTTCAAACAAGGCCAAGAGAACTGCTTGCAAACCAAGCCACATAGTGTGCAGGTGCCCAATTGTCCACGGGTGAGGGAAAATTCCCAACATGCCTAGACGAATTTGGTCTGACTGGCTTTCGCTGATGTACAACAATCCGGAAGGAGTCAGCCTTCAGTCTTGAGTGACCTTGAGTAATTTCAAGATATTGCTACCTAGTACATACAAGATCTCCTTTGAGCGAGCTGGTTGCTGCAAGGTGCCCATACCACATGCCAGAGCCCAGTGATGCAGAGTCAGATGTGCCCTTAGCAAAATCAAACACAGGCATTTCAACAATAGGGGAAACACGTATCCGCGTTGATGTGGCTTAAAGCATGTTGCAATTATAGGCATAGACTATCATAATTATCATAAGAAGTTGCTTGATATGGAGTGTTTTGCCTCGGCAAGGATACAAATTCAGACAATAGAATCACTGCCCTTCGAGAATCACTGCCCTTGGTCTTGATCTGAGGCAAAGAGGCCGATTTCCTTGGCGAAGGGACCGATGGAACTTGCAAATGCTGAAGTGTTTGGCTGAATCATAGGGCTCACAAGTCATGGGTCACACGCGTTGCAATATTCTATGCACTTCAAGGGTTTCAACGTTTGCCCTTGTCACTATTTTGGCGACCGAGCAACGCTAGGATGTGCTTTCCCGCAAATGGGTTGAATCTGCAGCGCGAACCAAAGGAAAGTCAACTCATGTCAACTCCCTCATTGGGTCCATTTGGGTACCGTGCACGTTCAACTCATTTCAACTTTTCAATTCCAACCAGTAACATCACTCCACAGAACCTCCAGCAATGAAGAAATGGAAAAGAACGCTGCAAACGCATAAGTAGATGGAGAACGCAAAAAGCAAACCTTTTTCACGTAATCAGAATCGAAACAAGCAAGACAAAGCTTTCACTGCTTGGTTAGATTTGCGTGCTGGACATTTGGCAAACAGCCCTGCTATATAAATCGTAGGTGGGCCTTGATTGAAAACAGCCTGGTCGATGCTTTTGACACTTCGTAACAAATCACGCTCAAGCTGAGGAAAGTGAAGCCAAATTGATCAGCAAATCAATCCGCCCCATCAGACAAGTCCATCAAATCCAATCACCCAATCCAACGTTAAACCTGGAACCAACGAAAAAGCTAATGTGTCGATTTATCTGGGAGGCCTCTTCTCATAAATGCCCCCGTCTGCTGAAAAGTTCTGTGCTAGCTTCTAAACATGTTCAAACTCAATGACTCAGTGGATGGTAACATTTGCTAAATGTCAAGAGATATGTCAAGTGTGATGTCAAATGTGGAAACGAACTGCTTTGCTCTGCATTCAAGGGGCTTCCTTGGCACATGACCTCCATAGCCTTGGACATGCCTGGGCCCTGCAAATCGTCGGGGCTGCTCCTCGCGAGGCAAAGCATTTTTAAGTCCATCTATAAGTTTACACGTCAGTCAATTTGAGTCAATTTGAGTCAATCAACTTCTAGACTTCGAATCAAGTTGTAAACAATACTGTCTGGCTTAGAGGTCAAATCTGCACAACTTGCACTTAGATGCACTTAGCATCAATTGAGAAGCAACCGGTCGTCAAAGAAAGCTTCCGATCCTGCGGAACCTTCGCAGACCTTTTCTTTGTCCAAGAAAGGTCTGGAAATGCGGAAAGATCTGGAAAGGATGCAGAGCCTTTCACCTCAAGTGATTTTGGAGGAGCCCTTCAGGCGGTGACAAACCCAGAATGCAAAACAACACAAGACTCGCAAGTGCCAAAACCTTAAAAAAAGGTTTGAAGTGCCATCACTGTTGCCCAAGTAGCATTGGAGGCATGCGTGCTCCTTACTTGCCGCATTCTGCGTCCGAGCCACCAAAAAAAAAAGAAAAAAACTCAAATTTAAGGCATTTTAAGCCTAAAGCCTTCTACATGTCATGGGCATGGGGTGCTGATGCGAGGCTTTGGCAGCTCTCGGGTGGACGCCATAACCTGATGCTGATGCAAACATGTGTCCATTGGTGTCCATTCCTTCAAGCCTTTTTGAGGCCCTACCACTTCCTGATTTCCTACCTGTGCCAATGGGAAAAGCATGGAACCAGTATGAAGCAATAAGGTGATTCAAGTTGATTGAAGTTGATCTAATGTTCTCTCTGTGTTTCAGCACGGGCCCGAACCTGCACAGCACAGCTTCAGATCCCAACACCTTGCTCAGCAAGACTTGAACCACAAGCTGCGGACTGTACGGCAGCTAACCTGGATGCAACAACACGGAGACCGAGACGTCTAAGACTGCGTCTTCCAACCTGGACCAACAAAAGGCAACAAGCTGATCTCAAGCCGTCATTATGTGGCCCCCACGCGAAAAACAAGGGCGTCTGCCCGTGGCGGTCTGCTGCCTCCACCTAAGCAGGTCAGAAAGACCAAGGATTTATGCAAGCACAAGAAATCTCAAAACCCCTAAGGTCTGGACATCTGCCTTGGCTGTCAAGAGCACTTTGCAAAGCTCTGCGTTCCTGAAAGGTGGGTGCGGACTGAAGAACGAAAAGTGGAAGTGTGCTCGCTCTCTCTCTCTCTCTCACTCACTCTGTCTTATCTGTCTAGCGGGTGTGCTTGCTTTCATACTCCAATTCCTTCCACGTCAGTGAACTGAAAGGGCCGCTGTGGGACTGTTGAAAAGGAACATCGCAGCTGTGGCTGGCACCCGTCAAACACAGCAATGTGCAAAGGTGTCACCTTGCGATGCAGCACACACGAGCGCTCGCCTACACAGACCGCTGCCAAGAGCTGAGGCTCCAGCACCTTTTGAGTCAGCATCATTCGTACTGGCACCAGCACGCAGGAGCATTCGAGCCTCAGGGCAACCCTTCCCGAAACCCTCCGTACATGTTAAATCATGCTGTTAATACATATTATATAAATATATTTATCTAAATACATATTATATATATTATATATTACATATTATATTGGGCCCCTGGGAACCTGCACGGATCTGCAAGGCGGGGTCTGTGGTGCTCAGGGTCAGGCCACGTCAGCGCGGCCTGCGCGAGAAACTGCCACCAGCGGATTGCTGGGCCTAAGAACAGTGGCTGGTTGAAATATCTTGAGATATCTGGAATTGAGTTTACTCTTGCAATGTTGGATCCTCATTCAGACCCAACATGTTGAGTTCCGCACCCATTCCATCTTCTCATCAGATCAGGTGCCCCCTGGATCAAAGGATATGAAAGGCCATGCCCTTCACACAATGCAAAATTTCATCGAGACTGCACTTCACTTGGCCTTGAGAAAGCGCTGCAATGCTTGGATTGCATGCTGTTCAATATCAGGAGCGGCGCCACCCTTGCCGCCAGAAGCCAGAAAATCCAAAGTGCAATTCATGGGAAAATCCTTTGGTTATTGTTTCTTCTAAGGATATTCACCTGCTTTGTCGAAACTAGCTCCCTGTTCCAAAATGAGACAGCTTCATGTCCCTTATATCCCAGTGGCATGCAACGATCTCACACAAATGCAACAAGATTGTATCAAGATTCATATTATTCATCCACACGACCAGCCATCTCGATCCTGCTGAACTTTGAGCGGAATTTGTTGAGGCTCGCAGCAACTGTAGAAACACGGAGGTCAGTAGCCAAACTGGTTGCGAAATGTTGGGGATGTCAGTCACAAAATGTCACAAGTTTAAGGGAACTGGAAAATGGTGGGACTTCGCGAAATCACAAACTGAACGACCTACGAGAAGTTTAGTGGAAGCAACAAACAGTTGATCTGAGAAGTTGGCATTTATTGTGCGTGGTAGCTGATTCCCGGAAAGTTAAGGGCTGAAAGAGAGTGGAAAAAAGGAAATGAATATGCAATATATTGCAGTGTGATTTAATATAATCTACACATACATGAAACAGGTGTTACAGTGACAGATTCATGATTCCACCGTGTTGTTGCCGCCTGTGGAAAGCAAAAGGGGCTGTCGAATCTACGGTAACTCTCTAGTGTGGCTTTGCACTAATATACTAATATGCCGTCTTCTGCAGTCTTACGCCTCGGCAGAGTGCAAGAACCCTCTAGGATTTATGCTCAATTATGCCTGTATGACATTACATCACCTATTGTATATCCTATACCTATATGACCTTTTACATGTATGATCATATCCTCCGTTGTGGTTCTATGTGCAGCCTCTTTTCCCACTCTACCATCACTCTTCATTGCACTTTCCCGTCGCCTTGAGGAATGGCTGCAAAAGCTGGTTCAGGGTTTCCTGCACGAGATGAACTCATCGGACACTCTTGGACATCTGGTTGCGCTCTCCTGATCTGCAACAGTTGGGCTTGGGTCTTCCACTTGCAGCCTGTCCAAAGCCAAGAGCCACGTGCAGGAACCAAGTTGCTCTGTGCAAAGGCTCCTTGAAGGCTGAACCAAAATGAACCTAGCTTTCTCAAAGTATCTGAAATTTTATAGCGTCCAAACCAGCCTTCCCACACTAGCTGGCCGGCGACCGCCTACACAACAGCACCAGTGGAAAGAGCAAAATGTGAAAGTGTCTTTCGAAGCTAAGCTCGTAAGCACACACAAATACATCAAAGGTTATGTGATCACACCTAATTAGCATAAAATACATCAAATTACAACTTCATGCGAACGGATCGATCAAGAACCTAGACCTAGAAGTCTCCATCCTATCTCAGCTTCCGACCACCCCCAAGGATAACAGGCCCTGGGATGAACGGTGGGAAGGATGATGAAGGATGTTTCATGATAAGTTTTATGGATGCATTGCGGAATCAAACACACCATCGCCAAACTGTGCGCCCAGCGGCTCGAGCTTTCTTGAAGACCCCGTGGTGCCCCTGCAAGGTTCGGCCGTAAACTTCTTCAGATGAAATCACAGGATATCACAGCCATAGAAAAGTCCCAAATTCTGCTAAGCAGGCTGGTGAGACCTATAAAAGAATTAAAAAACGCCCTTAAATCACAAAGATTCAAATCTTTAAGATTTAAAAGCTTTTCTGTAAGATTCCTAGATCGTTGTGGCTAGGAACGCATGGGTCGGCCCCAGGTGCTGCGACTTGCACTTTTCTTTGGCTGTGGACATCGGACCATTTCGGTCACGGTCTCGAAACGAAACTGCGCACAGCAGAGCCATCGTAATCAAAGGAACTTGCACAGCTCAGCGACTTTGAGCTGCGCTGTGCTTCTCATGTGAAAAGTGGTCTTTAGATGTCTATAGAGATCTATAGAGATCTATAGAGTCTATTTGTCTTTCTTATCTTTCTTCTCTGAAACTTTGGCTTCATCACTCTCCTGAGCCACGTGCAGCACATGCAAAAGGCATGGCACTCGTGCAGCGACAGCCTTGAATATCCTAAATATGGACTCGACTTTTATGGACTTATCCAGGCTCCCGATTGCCCTGTCAGTGGGCCGTGTGTTTGCCAAGCAGCATCGACGAAAATGTTCAGGAAACTCTGCACCAACCACAGAATGCCCCGTGCCTGGCTTTGAAACTGGAATCAAAAAATCCTAAGTGACTTGGCAAAGAGACCGCAGTCGCGTCAACCCCCAAAGGTCATGATATGGTCATGATTGATGAATCAGGAGTTGCCTCACTACTCCCGCACCTGTGCCCAAATAAAAAGAAGCAACATGCACACCACGAAGCAACGTCCCACGTAGCCAAATGAATCGTTTGCTTCGCGGTCCTCAACTCTCACAAGGCTGGCCCCTGAGACTGCTTGTCATCTCGCGACCGGGTGCCGATACAGAGTACTCCGAGGCTTCGCACCACTGTGGACGACTGAGCTATAGGATACTGCGTTGAAATGCACTCAAATTTGCTTCAATCCAATTTGCCAAGGGTCCTTTTTCAAGTAGAAAGCAACGAAACGTTTGGCAATCCACAAAGCATAACCTCAGGATAGAAACATCCTCAGCATGATTTCTGCCTTTTGGTGCAGATGGCTAATACAACGCATCGATTCTGATTCTGTTTTGAAAAAAGCAATGGCCTCGAGGAGTGCTGCTCATTCTCCACATACGTGCCACCCGTGGCAAGTGCTCCACGAGCCTTGTCTCTTAGATGTGTTAGATGTGCAGGGGGAAAACGAAGTCGGAAAGGTGAGGTACTTCAATCAAATAAATTCACCGTGTCTGACATACAACTGACAAGCCCGAGGCCTTTCTGCTGTGACGTAGTCCTCATCTTCCACCCAATGCTCGGGATCATCGAAGACAACAACCTGATCTGCAAACGCCTATGCTTTCAGGTGACTTGAAACTCTGGGAAATGCTTGGCCAACAGGCAAAATAAATACATCGGAATACACCGATCGAGTCCAGCCACTCGTGGAAGGTTCGAAGGCATTACACCGAAGTAATTGAAGCCCTCCAACGTACCATCAGCAACGCCAAGGTATCCTCAGAAATTAAAACCAGATAGACAAAGGGAATCTGGCAACGAGAACCTGGTCATGGATGACCGGGTCTTCTGAAGGCAAATGGCAAGAAACATGGATGAAGATTGATAAATTACGTGCTCGACATGCACTTCTGAAAAGGTCTGGATTGAGCCAAAAAGGTAATCGCTTCCAGTGGCAACGTGAAGCTACTCCTCTTCTTCTAGCGATTCTGCTTGAGAGAGAAGAAGGGACGAGCTGACTCTTTGTTCAAGGGTGATGATACCACTAGGTCTTGGCGTTGGCCGGCCCATGTTCGGTCACAAAGTGGCTTAGGAAATATTAGGGCCATCTGCCACCCATACCTGCAATCAGAAGAGTTGTATGATAAACATTCCATATGGCTCACCAGTGTTGATCAGTGTTGTTTTTCAAAACGTGCCTGGCCAAAAAGCAATCCCCGATGAGACCTTGTACCAACTGTCTCACCAACTGACTTGGGAATTGCTGTAGCCCAGATGCTGTCCAAGGGCCCATACTTATAGAGCTCCATGTTGCCCAATGACGTTGGCTTGCCCACCTTGCATGCCAAAGCTTCAAACACGCAAGGGCAAAATCACAGAGAACCGGGCCAGACTGTGATGGATGAAGCAGCTGCAGCAGCCTCCCAGTTCCACATGTTTCTTACGTTTCCGTGAGGATCCACAATGTTGGCCCTGCTATGCCCTGCACCTCTCTGAGCTGGGTCTCAACCATGACATTCGTTTCCAGATCATTCACCCGGATTGCCAGGAGTACCTTGGCTGCCCATCCGAGCTTAGTTGGACTCTCGCACTGTTGAGCCGCATATGACGTTCCAACATGTTCCAACCCTCCGCCTGACGGATCCAAGAAGGTGCGAACACAAAACTGGAGGGGGCCGCTCATCGGTTTGTGAGAACCCTCAAGATGCAGTAGAGGACTGGAGTTAAGATGAGTTATAAAAATCAAAGTTAAATTATGTACAGT
Source organism: Symbiodinium kawagutii (assembly GCA_009767595.1). Taxonomy (NCBI): domain Eukaryota; class Dinophyceae; order Suessiales; family Symbiodiniaceae; genus Symbiodinium; species Symbiodinium kawagutii. Next base: position 110,059 of record VSDK01012924.1, on the reverse strand, counting down.
AAGCCATCTATTTGAGCAGACTCTCCGTTTGCAATTTCCTCTGTGAGAAGGGTATGCAATTTTGGGCCCACGATATACCTCCTTTTTTGGCACACTTTGCTGAAATCCGCCCTCACCGCGTTGGCGGTGATGACGTGTCATTGGGGTGCAATTCGGTCAACACAAATGTTCCTTTTTCCCCACCGGTCAGGTGAGAGCTGTTCCCTCCTCTCCTCAACCGCCAGTTTCCGAGCTCAGTGAGCACCGCTGGACCTGAAGTGCAGAATGCCAGAAGATATGCCAGACGGAAGGCCAGAAGATATGCCAGATATAATGACAGAAAGACAGGCCGTGGTGGGGATTACTCAAAGTAAAGGAATTATATTCGTATAGCGCTGTGTCGCTTTAGGCTCGGGGAGGGGGCATTTTTTCGACTCGCACCGGAGACTCTTGGAACGTCATTGTCTGCTGATGCTTGCGTTTTGGGCAGTGCTCAATGAGTTTTATTGTTTTGCACTTTTTGTTTCAACGAGCATGCCTTCTTGAAGCCGGTGTTCGCTGCCATGTCGGTGCCTAGTTCTGGGTTGAAACCTGGAAAATCGAGGAAAACGTGGAAAATGCTGTCTGTATATTTTGTCAGTTGTGGAAAAAATCAGTTTTGCAAGCATGGTGAATATTATGATGAAAAAATCATACGACAACGTAAAAACATAATTGAGAGTCCTTCAATGTCCTTCAGGAGGTTTCCTGTCAAGACCAGCCCCCTGGGAGGAGAATAAATTTCACGGGCGTCGCCCAAACAACTCCAAGTCCATATTTAAGGGGCATGTTTGCACCTGCCCGGGCATCAAGAAAACACATATCCTTAATTGTTTTCGCCCACGATCAAATCAAAACATCTCCAGCCAAAATCCATTGCCTTAAAGGGCTGCAAAGGTACAGTGGGACGACCTGCACGAAGCCAACCATGGACAGAGTGGATTGTCAATGCGCTAATGCCCGGGTATTGATGCCTCAGAGAGAGCAAGCAAACCATCCAAAGGGATTCCAGCAACTTCCAGCGGTCCAACTTTTGTAAATGAACAGTAAAGGTTTGCCAAGTTGCTGCTCGACCCATTGAACCAAGAGCGTATCGTTGGATGTTACCTGTAGGTGCGGCCAAGAAGGCCCATGCATTCCATTTCTAGCCAGTTGGCTCGATGTGAGTCTTCTGCGTAGAAAACTGCAGGAAGCATGATGAAAATGGGATGAAACTTAGGATGAAAAGAGAGGTAGGTGTGTTTTTTAATTCTACATTTAGGGGGCAGGGTTTGTATAAACGCAAAGTATCACAGGGTGTTTGCTGCGGCCTCTGAGCCGGCAACGGCCACTGCTGCTTTGGCACGGCCGGGAACTGCTGTCCACTGAAGTGAAGGAGGAGAGTAGGACAGGATGTGATCGCCTTGGTCTCCCAGTGGCACTGACATGGCATACATCTCCAACCTTCTAAGCTGCTGACCGGGCCCAAGTTCTGGGCAAGTTGGAGTGTGGAAGGCCCGCAAAGTTTGGAGATAACTCGTGGCTGCCTCCAAGGGTCACACACACGAAATAAATTTGCACACGGTAAGTGAAATCCCACTGGGTAACAGCCCAGTACGCTGCAAGGCTATGTAAACCGTCCCAAACCCTGTGGACACTATTTCAATCTATTGCGTATGAAATTCTGATGCAATACAATGACTGCAATTGCTGCAGCGTGCCACCTCAAAGGAACAAACTCAGAAACAACTCGAAGCGCCTCCAAAAAGCCCCGAGACAAAGATGCAGAACACAAAAGAAGCGCAGAGTCCTTCGATTCCTTCAAGCTTTCCAAGCTCGGCAACTGGGCAACCTGGTTGCGCGGCGTGCGAATTGAGACCAAGAGGGAGGAACAAAACCAAGGATGAAAGGATGCCTATGGAAAGGGATTGGAGCAGCGAAGAGCAATCGGAGTGGTGACGATGAAGAAGACAGAAGATACAGAAGTGACGATCGAGACAAACATACCTTGACGATGATGTCACCTTGATGATGGTCAACTCTTGTTCCGAAAATAGTTTGTCTCTGGGCAAAGGGGCCCGTAAATGAGAAATATCTAAAGAATCTAAAGCTAGATCAACTCCGGATGCGGAGTTGAGCTTTCGTGATCTTGCGGGGAAACCCGCATGTGGCCAGTTTTTGAAGTTTTTATTCATACTAATTCATAATAGAGGTACTCACTTGTACGTGGCAAGCATGCAAGCGGCAAGGTTTGATCCTAGGGCGAAGATCAAGTGCAAATAGGGACTTATACACCTCATCGTGTCTTGCAATCTGTGTGTGTGTGTGTACCTGTGTGTGCGTGTGTTTCAGACATCTGCAGTGAGCAACGATTCTTACATATTCTTACTACATATTCTTAAATATTCTTACCTATGGTTCTTTGACATTGACATCATTGACATTGTAATCTGGGTTCCACGCCAGTGGCTGCATGGACCGCTGAACAAAGCTCTGCATCAGCTCCTGATCTCAAGACTCAACCGGACTTAGAACTTCAAAGAATAAAAGAACTTGTAACTTGGAGATCTTGAAGGTCATTTGAATCTCATGCGAGTCATGTGTCTTGATTTGTCTGGCTCTCTTGAATGAGCTTGCATGGGTCATCATGGATCTACTGGCTCCACTCCGTGTCACTCCACTTGAGTTTCTCTTCACGTGGCCACTTTGTATCAAGGTCCTTCTCCCACAAGTTTTGGTACTTGGTCATTGCCTCTTCTCGCCTTTGCAATCGAAGGTAGCCAAACGCCGGCAACAGGCATCCACACAACAAGTCATGAACATTGGACCTGCAGGCCATATCAGGCCATACTGTGCTTCAGAAGCTTGAAAAATCTTGCAAATAGATCTTCCATGCACAGCAACTTTCCAAGTCATTGTGATTGAATCCCGCAATCAAATCCGTGCTGTGCCTGTATGGGACCCGGCGTCCTTCTACCACAAGGACTTCGTGTGGGATCCACACAAGTTTTTGCTTTTTGGCAGGATCAACTGGCTCCACCTTCGATGAACAATGCAACACAAATGAAGCACAGACTTGGCGTTTCAATATATTTCAATGCATTTCCTTTCGTTCTTTTTCTTGGTCGGCTTTCCTGCCTGCACTGTCATGTCCTTGCTGTCCACCTGCTGGATGATCACCTCTTTTCCGAGTAAGGCCTGACGGGACTTGTCCCTTTCTGCGCTAAGCCCGGCAAGGCGACTGGCTCGAAGTAGGAAAGCTGAGTCGCCATCAACGACCTGCAGCAAGTTTTTTCTGCACCCTATGGATGCTGCTGTCACTTGTTTGTCATCTTGATGCATCTTGTGCATCTTTGCCTTCTATCTGAGCTTTGGGCAACTGTTTTCCCAATCAGGTCGTCCAAGGAGTCGGGTTGCTCGCGCCAAAACAACAGACAAGGAAAACCTTTGAGATTGAAGTGCGTCTTCATAGCGCCCTTGTTGTAGGTCGAGTCCACATGACCCAGAACAACCTGAGCAAGCCCAGTTCTAATACGCACTCCATTCCCTTCACCCTGCTGGTCCGAATGGAGCAAACGCCAACAAAATATGACAAAATCACACCGGCATTGTGGTGAAACACCTTTAAACATAAATTTGATGATGTGCTGCTGCTGCTACTACTGCTGCTACTACTACTACTACTACTACTCCTCCTACCCCTACTACTACTACTCCTACTCCTACTCCTCCTCCTGCTGCTGCTGCAACTGCTACGACAACGACAACGAAGACTACTTGCGATCTATGAGCTGGCTCCCGTTGAAGTGCTTTGGCAACCAGATTCAGTTCTGGAAGAGCCTTTCTGCAGTGGGGGCAGTTGGCATCGTGCAGCAATAATGCGACGCTGCGAGTTTTCCTCTCAGCATGTAGGAAATCCTAAGTCCACCAGCATGGATGATATAATCGACAAAATGGTATGAGAATGAGGTGAAATGGGAATAAATAGGGGCAGAAATGCAACTGAATGCAAAGACATGAAACAACACGTGAGCACTGAATACCATGAGATGCAACTGCTTCAGCTGCTCGTTGATCCCCCTGCACACATCTGCACACCTAGTCTCAGAAATCTGCCGCACGTCTGCCTCCACAACTTTCAGGTCGGGGCTTTGCTTGGCTTCCTTGTAAAGCTCTGCATCAAGATCAGCAGAAGCAAGCCATGTGCACAGGAACCATGGCAGGGCCCTGAGGATGCCCATTGGAGCCATCTGATGGTGCACACTTTTGAACGCATGTGCGCCATGACCAGGACTGGGGCTATAACCATCCGCAATAGCGCTTTGCAATGTATATGTTGTGTTTCAGGGTTCAATATGCTGAACACAGGGAATCCTACTACTGGCACCATGTAAAACGTCTTGGCTCTATGGCATGTGTTGGGATTGATTTACATCACATTGCATTGTGCTCTTTCGTTATGACTTTTTCGGTGTGAAAGGCATCTATTTGATAACGAACATCTGTCCACGAATTTCTTGACCTCCACCGTCAAGTTTCCAATGCTCAAGGAGTAGGCAAGAGCCCAAATTTTGAGATCGGGCAAGTTGGATGGCTCGGAGATACTCGGAGCATTGGACAACCCAAGGGCAGCATCACACCTCGTGGTGGAGGACTTGCTGTCCGAGCAGGCAGTCGCACAGCCTCAGCGCCAAGGATGAAAAAAGAGCCTAGCGTCATGCAGCGCCACGCTACAGAGGCAAAAAGAAGGCAAGCATGAAAAAAGAAAATCAAAAAAGAGAATAAAGAGAATGATAAAACGGAGCATGATGAGAGGAAAAAGAGAACTGAGAAACAAAAAACATCAAAAAATTGCAGAACATTACTGAGGAGTGCAAAGACCTGGGCAGTGACCCATGGACTTCTGCCAAGGACGGCGTCTATATAATGCGCCAAGTCGATTGCACATTTTAGCCGCTAGCCATCTCAGGTCTCAAGTGCTGTCGCCGTGCGGCAGGCTTGAGGGCAACTACGATCTTGTTCCGTGGCTTGGCGAATGATTCGTTTCATTTCGGCGCAACTGAAAGCAGGAGGGACATCCTCACGCAGCAGCAGTCCTCGCCAACAAAGTTTCCTCGCAAGCAATGAACTCGACTGGCTGGGGACACCTGACCCTTTGCATAGTTGTGTTGAGCGTGTATGATGACATTCAGCCTCATTCGGTTCCACATTACTTCCACAATCATCTTGAAGACTATTGAACCATCAGGAAGCATTTTAAATAATCTTAAAGCAAAGATATTTCATTATCTTTTCATCAGTTTTCGAGCATAGTTAATAATCAAGCCATGCCTCCATACCCAGCAGGTTAGAGCACAAAGTACCATTCGCTTTAAGCAGGTCGAGCTGTCGGCACTGAGACATATGCTGCATCCTAAGCGGCTGACGGCAACGGACAAGTCGCTGCACGGAACAAACTTATCAAATTCATCTGGAAGAACTTTTGAAGAATCGTTTGAAACTAGAACAAAATGCTATTCGTTGCGGTTCAATGTTTAGCCCTGTTTATTCCAGTATGATAACATGGGCACGAGCAAAAAGCATTGGAAGCAAAAGCAGGAACTGAATTCGCCCGGTTGCACTTGCTGCATGCAGGCTATGCCAGGAGCCGATGGCGCCAGCAGCTGCAAAGGCACTGCACTGCTCAGGCGGAGGTGGAAGTTTCAGCAAAGTTGTGGCCTTTCGATCAACAAGTGGCGGCACTCAAGCCACAAGAACGCGTGAGCCGCGTGAAGCATCCTGGCATTCCCATCACTTCAGCGGAATCCTGATCCTTCTCCATCCCTGAGACTGGAGCCTTTGACTATTCGGACCCTGCGCTTTCACTCTCTTGAGCCTCTGTCAGCGGCAACTCCTTTGCATTGCCAACCATTGCCAGGAGCAACTTTGCACCTCGCACAGCATGCGCGATGTCACCCAAAGTGATGGACTTTGGCATGTCTGTCTTTGAATCCAAGAGTAGAATAAATCAACACCTCATCATAATAAGTAACTTTAGATAACCAAATAATTCATAACAAGTCATCATTAATCGCATAAAGACTGGGATATCTTTGACACCTTTGTCCTCGTGTGGCGACACAGGACCGGCTGTCCCACGCCTTGCTGTCCTTCCAGCCAGTCCTCCAGACCTTGCAGCGACTGGCCCAGCCCAACCATGTAGCAGGAGCCGCCAATGGCCTTGATGAAGACGCCTCAAAGGGCGCACCCGAGCACGGCACAGACATGCACGGACCTCACAAACTTCAGAAACTCAGTAAACTATAGTACACTGATATATCATCTGGTTCGAAGATTCTATAGGTGGGGGAAACCGGGGACAACTTGAATTCCGCCAGCCAGCCGGCTGGCTGGCTGATTCGGCCGCGTGGCTGGCTGATTGCGCCAGCCGGCTGGCTGGCTGGCTGGCTGATTTCGCCGCGTGGCTGGCTGATTCCGCCGGCCGGCCGGCTGGCTGGCTGATTCCGCCAGCTGGCTGGCTGGCTGATTCCGCCGTGTAATTACCCGAAATCCCCCACCAATGGAAGATTCTCTGTTTTGATCTGTTTTTAGACTTTCCAAGTCCCATCCATGGAGCGGCTCGCTGTGTATATTTACCTGTTTGATCCTGTTTGCACGTTCTGAGTCCGAGTGGAATTCACCAAAGCAAGCCTGGCAAATGTATGACACTGTAGCAGTTACAACTGCTGAAACATATGGAGCGATATCGCATGCTTCGCTTGTACGTCAGCATGGCATGACATGGTTATAATTACGCCCGCTGCGAGATCCTCAGTACACACGGTGAGCTCTCGCAAAAGTACTGTCTGCTAGACTCACACCTAGGACTTACATCAGCCTACAGCCTCACTTCCGCATAAAATCCACGTTATCTCGCCCACTTGAAATGAGCGACGCCCCCAGCCACTCTCAGTTCCTTCTCCGATTTTAAATCACGCCATGACTTCCACTTTGTACATTTTCATTTGCAGTCACACTTAGATATATGTACACTACATTCACATTTTCATTCACAACAGCTTTACATATATAGACTATATACATTTACCACATTATGGCCGGTGTGTGCGTGCGTGTGCGTGTCCCTGTCTGTGTCTGTGCGTAACAATTTGCCCGGCCTGCAGCACGCTGTCCGGATACTTCCAGTGTAGCAATGTTGTCTTCCAAAAACGACACCAACTTTGAGGGGCTGGCCTGACAAATTACCTCGGCGCAACTTCTTCGAATCCAAAGTTTTTCAATTTTTTCAACTGGAGAGATAGCGGGAGGGAGAAAAGAAAGGGACACCACTGTACGGCAAGAGCTGACACCCTTCAGGAAGTGGAAATGCGTTCTAGTTGGGTTCTGCATCTACCTGAACGCAGACCTTGCAAGAAGACTATGACATCTTCCGTTGCCTCCGATCTACGGATTCGCAAGTCAGGATGCTCTTGCTGCAAATGTTGAGAAACCATCTATATAGAAGTATGGTGTAAAATAATGTAAAAAAAGACTATAGTGTATTCTCAAAATATATATGTGCCTGTGTATTTGTAAACTGACTATAAATGTTTAAAGTCAGTCCTTCCCTGCAGATTTCCTGGGAGAGTTGCAGACAAGCTTCCGTGGCTTTGAAACACTCGGGGGGGAGCTCCTGGGCAAAACACGGAGGCACCTGTGCCAGAAGATGCCAGAAGGTGCCAGAAGATGCCAGAAGCCCGCAAGATCCGCAAGCACTTTTGGGGCGCCAAACACTCTACAGTCATGCTGAAGCCATTTCCATCCAACTGCAACCTGATCGCAGAAAACAAATGACCAACCCCATCAGTCCCCACATCAGTCCCTAGGTCCTCTATCCACCATTCACCGTGACGCTTCCAGCGGAAGAGTGATCTCATACCTCGGGCGATGGGAGTGCCAGGGAGGTGGAATCTGCTTCCCAAATTGTGGCAGGATTGCATAGGATGGCCCAATAGTGCAGCTCAGTGTGTCAAGGTGCCCCGTCCTGCGTCCGCAGCCATCTTGTCTTTGGCGCGCCTCTCCACCAAATGGAGTTTCAATAAGTTATATTTGAAGTTCTCATTCTTCATCTTTTTTAATCTGTCCAGCCTGCTCAATTCTTCCTGCAAATCCACGTTGAGCGCGGCTTGCAATTCAACCAAGGCATCAAACCATTCCTGATGCAGGACATCATAGGCCATGCGAGAAATTTGGAAAACTTTGAAGCGTGTGCAACTTAGAGCTTCCCTGGCGCTCATTGCATGCTCACTTGGGGAGATGCATGTCACAGAAGAATTTTTTGTGACGATACGGACGAAAAATATTGTACGGAGTTTGTCCAGGATTATGCAGGTCTAACATGCTACGTCGTGTGAGAGTGGCAAAGTCTGGAACATAATATGGTGACTTCGTGATACTTACTGTAAGAGATATGAAAAGATACTTACAGTAAGACACGTTAATACACGTTAACACGGTCGGATAGGACTGGATCCTTGTGGGTGTCCCAACAACTCATCTGCACCGTCCACTTTGGATTCTTTGGATCTGGTCTTCTGGGCGAGCTTCATTCAGCACACTGTGCAGAAAAGCCTTGACTGAAGATGAAACCTCGGAGTCTGGTTGGGCTCGAGGAAGGTGCGCAAGGGCTAAGGAAAAGTGTAGCAATTGCTCGTGCTTTGCTGAGGAGAAGCGTGGGTTTTTTTCGTTTGCCAACCCTGCACAACTCAAAACACGTCCTTTCTAAACGTCGATAGAGATGCTTTCGATGCGCACCTCCAGTGCCCACGGTTCAGCTGAGGTGCCTCGTCGGCAAGGTTGACGCACGTTGCAGTTCCATCTTTTTCGCGCCTGGCGTTCTGTGAACATGTGTGAACTGCTTGAAGGAGCTCAACATGGATCTTTTTCCTCACCTCTATCGAACCTGGTAGGAAATTGCAGTATTTTCACGTATTTTAGATACTGTCCAACTCATGGCAACCTATGGCTTTTGATGCTTTTGAACTTATCCCACATACGACCCCAATAACAATTTCAGCATTGTTTCCTTCCTTGTTGGTGTAAGGTCGCCGTCTCATATCTGGTGCCCACACTTCGGCAATTCTTCATCCTCCCAGACCGCGAGACAAGAAACTATGAAGAGAGCCGCCAAGAGGCACACTGAGCGAGACAACAAAGGATAGAACCTGAGACAAGCAGCAAGGTGGAAACAGCATCCAACAATGAGGAAAACAAGAAAGAAAAACTGGAAGGACACGAGAGAGACGCAAGGAGACGAGAGACACGAAGGGGCCAAGAACGGAGACAAGCAGACCCATGCAGACCCATGCAGACCCACCATCCAACACTGAGGAGGCGAGAACGGGAACTAGAAGATCGCTGAAGGCAAGCGGGAACCACCGAGGAAGGAGAGGAGACGCAACGGAAACAAGAAGAAAGACTCAACATGCCTCGACATTTTCGTAAGTGGGAAGCGGAGGGAAAAACCAGCAACCTCAAGGCAAACACACTACTGGAAAACAAGGGCGGAAAACAGAATTGACAAGAACGGATTCAAAAGGCAGACAGGCAGTCAAAAACATACAATCTGACACCAAGGAAACAAGAAGAAAGACCAGAGCGGAAGCAACGGAGACCAGCAGCCGCAAGGGAGACACACCCTGCAAGGAAATAGGCAGACAAGAAACAAGTACTTTTGATGCTTCAATGATTGCTGCTTTTGGTCTCTTTTCTTGTCTTGCTTCTTGTCTCCCTTCCTGGCTCTCTTGTCGCTCGTATCTTTCTTATTTCCAGCTTTTCCACATATTTCCGCAGAGTTCGCATGGTTGGTCTTGCGGCTGCTTGTCTCCATTGCTTCCCTTCCTGCTTCCCTTGGTGTGTTCTCCTCCTGGCTTGTCTAGGTTCTATTTCATGGCAAAAAATAAATGCCTATGTTTAAGCTTAGAAAAGTTTCCCGGAAAACAGAGTTCGACAAACTTTGGCCATCCACAGTGTTCTGTCATGCTACCTGCTCTGTCTTTGTCTGCTGTTCTGCTCCTCTCCCTACCTGCCTCAACGCGCACTCTTGTTATGTCCTCTGGTCTGTTTTGGTGGCTCTGTGGTGTCTCCTATATACTCCGTTGGCTCTGCTCAGCTCTGCTGTTTCCTTTGTTTTTCCGCAACCCTTGCACCTCTGCTGAAGGAACCCACAGCTTGGGATGCCGATCGTTCATTTCTTCTTTGGGGTTCCTTCTTTGGCTCCAGGATTTTGCGTCTGTGCCGTGCCATCTATTTCATCACGGGAGCATGCGTCTGGACCCGCTCTTAGCTTTCACAGGGCATTTGCCACGCATTGCACGAATTACTAGTTTCGTAAGTTTCGTACAAAAGACATTGCATGCCAAGCCGACACATCAGACCGACGCAAGAAACTGAGAAACCAGACTGACACCCCAACCGTGACGCCGAGACACCAGGGAGAAACTGAGACGTCGGAACAGCGCACCAGACTGAGGAGATAACTTGCAGTCTGTGGTGTTGCCTTGGCAGTGCGTAGTATGCCCCAAGTGGTGTCTTGATTTTTTGGCTTTGAGATACGATGCTTTTGGTTTGTTTACTTTCGGCTGTGGCTGTTCTGGCTGCCTTTTTCCGTTTGTTTTTGTTTGTCGGTTAGCTTGTCCTTTGTGTTCCGAGGTCTGGTCTGGTTGTGGGGGGCTGCTTCTCTTCAGCCTGAGGGCCGTCCCTTTGCATATGGGGTTTAGTCCTTTTGGGGCCGAGGATGTCCTCCCCCATAGTGTCACTTTCATTCACATTCTATTTCTCAATTTGCATTCCCACTATTTCCCAGTCTCTCAAGCTCAGCATCTGAGCAGTAAACACACTCCACACAGCAGCCACAAGTCCCCAGCTACCCCAGCTCTCGATACTTGACCAAAGCACCGAAACCCGGACACCGGATCGAGACAAAAGCTCGAGACACAATACACCATGCCCCAGCGCTTCCTTCAACGTAAACGAAGGCAGACTGCCGCACAGCCCTGGAGCTAGCCCTGCGAGAAAATAATCTTCTATTCTATTGTTAAACTCGTTTCTAATCTTATTCTAGTTGCTGAACTCTCTCTATCTCTCTTTACTCTGTACTCGTCTGTACTCTATGCTTTTCAATTCCATTCTCCATCTGCTCCAAGCATCTCAAAGCAGGACGACAAATTCTCACTGTGCCCATCGGTGCCCCCTTCTGCACCTGTACATGTTGCCATTCTCGACGAAGAAGTTTTCAAACTCCCATGCGCGGTCGCCGCTTTCACTGGCATCAGAGAGCCATTCCTTGGTAGAACACAGGACCTCAGGAGGATCCCAAGATATCCCAAGTAACAGAACCCCAGGAGAACCCCAGGAGAACCCCAGAACCCCAGGAGAACCCCAGTAGGAGCTCAGGAGCCCAGGATCCTACTGCTTTGACTTCGGCAGTGGCTTCACAACGTGCTGTGCCGTGCTGTGTGCATCAGGGGTCCTTGTCCCTCTTCATCCATAGCCAATAGCCTTGGAACTGCTCCATGAAGATTTCCAAGAACTCAGTGTCAGTGCCACGGTCCTCAGGCGACCATAGGCGACCCAGGAAGAGCACTGAACTGCCAAAAGAACTGGGTGCCAGAACATAGAGAAACCAGAGATGATACGAGCGTCAAGTGCTCCATCTAAAAAAAAACTGGTGGCTCGAAAATCACAATGTGTCGGCAAGAGTAAAGACCTCACTTTTTATGAGAGCAATCAATGTGTTTTCTTGCTTTTTTCACTTTTTACCGAAGACTTGACACATCTTGACACCATGAAGCCAGGTAACAGGCCAAAGGTTGAGACGCTTGTCCAAGATTCTACGCCATGGCTTCGCTTCATCCTTGGCACAAAGGCTGCGGGTCCTGTGAGGTGCCTGGTCGGCACGTGAGGGACCTGGGATGACCTGGGATGACCTGGGGACCAAACTTCGCCAGAGAAGTGTACCACTTTGACTTCTTCTGGAGCCTCACTGCATTCTCTGCGCAGCCAATCTTCGCGTGTTCAACGACATCAAAGGCCACCATTGAAGGCCACAAATACTGGCTACATTGGCTACATTTGAATTCTCAAAGAATCATTTCAAGGACATTCTGGCGTCTGCCTTGAGCATATCCACCCGCTTGGCACCGCCAACCTGCACAGCCAAAAGGGTTTGATGATGATAAACAGCAACTTGCTTGGGTTCAAGAACAGGTCAGTGTATGACCGATGCTGATAAGCACTGCACCATGGAGTCAGCATCGCATAACATGTTCTAAATTCACATAAGTATATATATATATATATATCACGCGTGAATTGACATACACAGACACATACAAATACATGCACATGTACATACATCGATTCGTATTCATGCGTGTGTGTGTGTGTGCGCGTGCGTGTGTGTTCGTGCATATGCACATTCGTGCGCAAGTGTGTGTGTGTGTGTTTGCTGAGTCTGGTACGATGTCGCCTGTACAATGCACTATGCGGAGTTTCAGAACACAAGGCCTAGCAAACAACAAATGGCAACACTACACGGAACAGAATCTAGTACAGTATGGCGTCATGACACAACGCTGCACAATACGCTACATAGCGCTAGGCTAATGTCTGAAATATGCCAGGTCAAACAAATGTACGCTTTGTTGTCAGGACTGGACCTTATGCATTTTTTGCTTGGGAGTTCAGGCGCGTTTCCCAGATGAGTGCTACGTATGAGATCTTGAACCTTTACAACATCACTAAAATGCACAGTAGTGCAATAGATAAGCACTCATGTGCTCAACCACGCACTGCGAGAAATGCAAGGGTACGCCGACAGTAAGCCCGTGCCTTGTCAGGATGCAGACAATTGAACATGTGATGGATCTGGAAGTTGTATTCCACGCCAATGTGCTTCCAGGGAGCGTCAGCCCAATATCTGCTCAAGTAGTCCTGCCAGAGCAGTCAGACCAATCAAACTGCATCTTTGCATCTGTCTGTCGATCAGTCTGTCTGGCTGCCTATCTGTCAGATATGATTGTCTGCATCGGACATCCCACTAAAATGCACGAAGGTGTGGTCAGTGTTGACGTGTCCCTCCAATCATCTCTCTGTCTCTCTCTCTCTCTCTCTCTCTCTCTCTCTGATTTGCGCAAGTCTCCTGCTCCGGACCATTTCCTATGCAGTGTTCCGGATGATTTGGTTCCGAGAGTTCTGCCACCATCTCATCAAAGACACGTTGGTTTGGCTGGAGGAGCATGACGCCTGCATTGATGCCTCTGCCGCGATGCTCAGACATGCTCAAGTGCTGTCATGCTTCAAAGTTCAACTGACACACTAATAGCGATGCCGCTCTGACTTTGCCACAAGAAACAAAGATTTAGAAGAGAAGAGAATTTGTCCAAAAAATATATTGTAAAATCCGTATCGTACAAGCATTGTACAAGCTGCAAAGCCTTGCCTGTTCCCTGGCCCCAGGACCATTGGCTGCGATCCTGTCCCATGAAGAAATCCCTACCATCGAGGTCATCTCCTGGGCATGGGCTTCGTGCAAAGGTATGCAAATTACATGTACAGATTGCATGTAGGTTATATGTAGGTTACATGTATTACACATGCCACGCGCAGCCAATGCCGCTGGAACATGGTTGCCCAAAAGCCCCCGAAAGCCCCCTGCATACGCTGTCCTGTCTTGAGTTGCAACCATCCAGTTGCTCCCCTTCTCATAGCAGCAGGAGGATGGAGTTCAAACAGCTCGTCAATGTTTTTTCGCCTTAGCTCCAGGAGCTTTCATGGCAAGGGATCAAAAGGGCCAAAAGATGCCAAAAGGGACCATTATGAACACAATCCCCCAAAAAAAGGAAGACATAGATCTGCCAAGAAGCACAAGCAAATCAATGTCCAACATCAGGATCTTTTCAAAATCCACCTGTTCGAGTCCTCGTAGTTTTGTGAAGACTCTCGCGAAGCGATGCTCTCCGTCGTATTTCCCAAGTTCAGCTGCAACGTTGATATGCGACACCCGGCGACACTCCCAAACCTCCGACAGCAATGCCATGGAAGATTCCGGAACATCATCGGCGCAAAGGCAAACCCGTGCATGTGGAGAGCGCGTCTTCCGGATGGAATGCCCCAGCACCAATGCTCCCAACTCATATTCGCTGGATGATCCCCACCTGTCGGGTGCTTGAGAGGGCTCACACATTGTGAGCTGTGCTGCCTTTTTGGGGTGCGGGGCATCTAGACTAGGCGGGAAACCCACGCGGTGATCACAGTACACGCACGCAGGATTCGCAGCGTGAAGGGTAGCATCCGCGCAGAGTACTTCGACGATGTGCTGATGCTGTTGCGTCAGTGTTGCAAGATCTTTCCCTGAGCTTTGGACTTCGGTTCTTGCTCGCCGCCTTCGGCCAGTTGTGGCTTTTGTTTTTTTTGTCTATGCACCGTGAAGGGTTTCATTTTAGTTTCTCTCTCTCTCTCTCTCTCTCTCCATCGCCATTTGCTGAACGTGGTTTTCTTCTGCTGACATGACAGTACGCGTGGCTGATGCTGCGCTCACATTGGGAAATCATACTTTAAACACGAGTCCCTCAATGCTTTGATCCCTCCCCACGCCGAAGCCCTCACTAGTCAAGGAAACGTTTGACAATCATAGCAGCAAAGGGGAATATGATATATAATATCGTATAGTACCTGCGCTTGTTGGCATGTGCGTTGATGCTTGCACTGCAAGCAATTTGCTGGATAACATTGGGAAAAAGCCTTGCAAAATGAACTGCAAGCACCCCCGCAAGAAATCAATGAAAGGGTCTGGCATAGGCATCTGCAGACCTTAGTGCTAACCTCTAGCAACTTTCCTAGCAACTGCAACTGCCTCAGATTCATTCATTCAATGCATTCAGGAGACAAGTTAATGACATATGCGAAGCGCCCTTTTGCTTTCGGCAACGGCTTGAAGTCGGACCATGGCTCGGCTAGCTCCAGTGACAAAGGTCGCTTGCAGCATGGGCAATGGCCTTGCCAGCCATCAGGATCGCCATCCTCCTGTCAACAGGTCAACCAAAGAATGATTCAGCTCACATGTCCCAGCAAGTAACAGCATCGATTTCAAACGCCAAGAATGGAATAGAACAGATAAAGATGGAAAAAGTGTGCGTGTGGGACCTATGTGCTGCTGTATCTTCCCTCTGGCCTATTCCACAGCCGGCAGCTGCAGTGAAGTCCTGATGTGTCTGTCGCTTCCAGAAGCGAGGCAGGGCTTGTTTCGCGCTACTCCCACGTAGAGGTGAAACTATCCGCAGTGCTTGGAATCTTTTACGATCCCGAGCCCGTCGCCGACAGGGCCATCTCAGAACACCTCAAATTTTGCAATCTGCAGGAGCTTCTGCAGGAGCTTCTGCAGGAGCTTCTGCAGGAGCTTCTGCAAGCTGCATACATCGAATGAGTTAGAGGAATTCATCGCTCAAAAGAAGCGCCATCAAAATGCCGCAAAAAGCTACAAGGACACGAAACAATCTCATAGGAGCAATGCTTTTGGAACCCCAACCTACAAGCAGAAATTATGGCTGCAAGGGGAGCAAGCTGAGACAAGCAGCTGGATGCTTTCTTCAGTACCACCTCAGCTTTGCGCACCCCTTGGCAGTTGGCATCTGAGTACATACGATTTGTTACTACAAGAATACATCCGCTATACATTCATATGCCATCCATACCTGCTAATTACATTATTGACAATTGTAACCTCTCATTATAACTCATTGTACGTCCTAGCCTTTCCATGCCTTCCCATGCCTTTCCATCACTGAAGTTGAGACGAGTCTCATGACAAGCTGCGTTGCGAGCGATATAGCGACGAAGGCGTGTCAGGGTCATGGACTCCCATGGCTTGAGCCACACAGCATGGCGCGACACTGACCCTTCTATGACTCGCCCTTCTCCCCATCTAACTCCCCATCTAACTCCCATCTAACTCCCATCTTCGCCCATCTCCCAACTATCTCGATGACGGGGCACTGGTGACACGGGTCGCATCTCCCAAGATCTGAGCTGATAACTCGCTCAGCGGAAGCCTGGCGCCCGAAATTGGTGTCTCTGCCTGGCGCCCATCTGCATTGGCACTGCATCAACACATTTGAAACTTCCAATGCAGGAAAAAAGTGAGAAGAATGGATCAATTATTCTCCATTCCATTCCATTCCATCATTCTTCTCTATGTTTCCTTCATAGTCCTCGATTGGATTTTTTCTGCGTTTCATCGTGCTCTTGTCACCCGAGGAATGCCTGTTCCAGATTTAGCTTGGCTGAAAGACGAGCAGCAAGAAGAGTGCATATGTCTTTACAGGTGTGTGTACATATATATATATATATATATATGTATTTGTTTATTTATTTATTTATCTATGTATTTATGTATCGATATCTATTCATTTATTTATTGATTTATTTATTTAGGTAAAGGTCTTGTTGACACTTTTTTGCGGGGGCGTCCAAGGAGGTTTGCCCCAATACGGGAAACCACGGCATATCTAAATCCTTAGCATTAGTCCATATTAGTCCCTGCCAACCAGGAGTACTGGCCAGGTGCGTATCATGAAACTGGCCTGGACCACTGTGGGGAGCTGGTGTAGGCCGCCTGTAGGACCCACCTGCTCTACGCAAGCTGCACGATCAAACCCAATCAGACCAAAGCACTGCCCACAGCTTCGAGGACTTTCAATGCGCCGCACTTCAAAAGCAAGTGGAAATGGAGAAGTTGTCAATGCAGCAGAAGCAGTGACCATGGCTGAAGTCCCCCAAAACAGAAATGTACTCGGATGCACTACCAATCAGTGCATATGTGGCAGTTGCACATCCTGATTTCAAGCCTGCACTCTGTGCCCTAGAAGCCGTCCCATTTGCCAGGTTGCGCTCTGCCTAACAAACATGAGAGACAGAAGAGACTGGAGAGTCTAAGTGTATCTAAGTGCACTTATTCTCTTCAAAACTTGTGGCCCTTGGACTTTGGACTGAACACTTCTTCTGCTTCTGCATCATGCTCAACAGCCCCTGCCCCG
Organism: Symbiodinium kawagutii; assembly: GCA_009767595.1. Lineage (NCBI taxonomy): Eukaryota > Dinophyceae > Suessiales > Symbiodiniaceae > Symbiodinium > Symbiodinium kawagutii. Next base: position 92,990 of record VSDK01012924.1, on the reverse strand, counting down.
CAAAAAAAAGATCCCAGTCCTATTCAAGTAAGTTCAAAATAAGCTTGGTGCCATGGTCTTGGCAAAATCTGTTGCTGACTGTTTTGCTGGCACCTTCAAGCGGATGATCCCACAAAAGTGGGCAACAAGGGCAGAAATTGTGGAAACCACGGAACCGCTTCTATCGCTACGTTGAACTGCTAGCACTAGCTGTCACCAGCTGTCACTAGCTGTATGTGAGAGGATGAGGGTCACCATCATCACATCTAGATTTCATGCATGTACCGTCACGCCCTCGTTTGTCGACAGTTTTCTTCAAGGTTCAGCGCAGCTTGAAATCACAAATGCATTGGGACACCCAAACTGAGACTCTGCGCAACAATGCAACTGCTTTGTTTGAGTTTACCTCCACTATCTTGGCAGTTTATAGCTCCAAGTATCTGACAATGTGTGCCGAACGTGATTCGAAGATTCCACCAGCCTGACAGGGTCTTAGTCTCCAAAGCCATCCAGAAGGTCACAATTTGGGAAAATATTGTTTCCAGTTGCATCTTTTCATGACTTTTGGGAAGACTAGCATAATATATGATATAAACTTATCTATTCAGTAATTTATTCGTGCTCCTTATGTAAGTTCTTTGTACTTCTTTGCTTTCCTCCATCAAAGCATCCACGCCACTCTGCCGCATCTCCTGGAATGTGCGCCACATGCTTCCCTCTGTGCTTCGTGTGCTGCTTCATGTGGTGCTTCATGTGCTTACAAGGTGCTTCTCTACAAGCTTCCATGGTCAACAGTCTCTAAGGCAAACCTGCTCCAAATCGTGTGCAGAGAGGAGACCCGCCTCAGAAACTCCATTGACTGTCAATCTGATGATAACACCAAATCACAGTGACATAAATAGGATGGGAGAGGGAGATCCAAGTCTGCATTAAGATCTGCTGTGCGACTGTCAAATCCTTAGTGGCTTTTGCATCACCTCGCCCTGTACTAAGGGGGTTTTGTCAGTAGATTTGCTGCCATCACAAGATGTCACAGGCATCTGTCTCCTTTGTGTTCCCTGAGGGCGTCAAAGTTGAGACATCAAAAAGTGCCTCTTTGGACACACTTCCACTTTGGCACCTTTGGCCAGCACGCTAATAGAAGGTTTGTCTCACTTGACTTGTGACATTGGTGGCATTGGTGGCATTGGCACCTCACAAGTTCAGCGTCAACTTGCCAACACACTTTACAGAGACTTGCCAAGTACTGCCTAGCGGCCTAGCGCTGAGAGGCTGAGTAAGAACGACTTTGGGATACTTTAGGAAAAATCCGAGGACTCCAAAGGACTCCAAAGGACTGGTCGCCATTGCAACTGGATCAAACACCGCAGAAGCTCTTGGAGAAAGCCCATCCAGCCTGCTCCGGTAGCCTGACACCACAAAAAAAAGCGGTCCACCGGCAACGAAAAGTCAACCCCATCCAGCTCGGAGCATGTTCATTTGTTTGCTGCAATGGTTGGGGGAGCCATCCATATTGACCAAAGATCTTTCTTTACTGCGCGTGTATGAATGTTAGTGACTCTTTGTTCCAATTCGGTCTCCTCATGCTCTCGCGCTCTCTCTCTCTCTCTTCTTGCTTCATGATACATCTTTTCTCTTCTTTTCGACTTATCAGTTGTGCGAAAGATTCGTGCACTTCAGTGGTGCAAAAGATTCGGGCACAAGTGTGCTCTTGGACCTCGCGGTGGGAAGCTAGCAGAAGGAAGCTAGCAGAAAATGCACGAGGGGCGACGGGCACGCCTGACTGGCAACCTGGTAGCCTCGTCATGCAATGTGAAGGAGCACGAATTGAAGTGCAGTGATCTTCAATGATCTTCAGTGAGAGCTTCATGACATGTCAACCCTCTTTGCGCCTTGCTCCTTTCTGGGCCCAGGTTCACCAGAGATGCCAGTGCTGCCCAATGTTCCTTTGAGCCTTCAGCAGTCTTTGATGTCCAGTTCCCGTGTGCTGTGCATGATCTTCAGGCATCGAATGACAACGCTCTTTGAAATGAAATCCTCTTATGAATGTGTATGCTTGTCTTGCTTGTCTTGCTTGTCAGTGGCTCAAAGCTTGGAACAAAACTTGGCTCTGTGATGTTCTTCTGTGCTACTCCGCTAGTCACTATGTCTGAGTGGAAGGCGCAGCTCTGTAATTCTCGGGAATAGCCTCGCCCAGGTCAAGATGTCCCAAGATGTGCCAGCTTGGCTTTTAGCCTTGGGGGCCGTTGGACCCCTTGGGCCCCGTTGAGCCTCACCAATACTTCGATCAAGGTCTCGAAGCTGGCGAGCGTTGATGGAGAGAACATGGTGCCGGACCTGAGAAAGAAACAAAGAAAGAAAGGTAGGAAGGAAGAAAGAGAGAAGGAAGGAAAGGAAAGGAAAAGAAAGAAAGAGAGAGAATAATAGAGCATTGAAAGAGAAAGAATAGAAGAGAAAGAGAGAGAGAGAGAGAAACAAAGTTTGCATATCAAGACAGCACGACCGCTATAGCAATGTCCACCAGCAACGAGGCCAAGACATCCTCGGGATCCCATCTGGCATCCAAGCGCCTCTTGGAAGAGAATTGAAGATAAGCATCAGAAGGCATGCTTGCGTGCCATTGCGTAATCAAAACCTTATACCCATATACAAAATACATTACATACACACACACACACATATATATATATATATATATGTGTGTGTGTGTGTAAAAATAAGCTGCGATAGCATGCTAGTTCTGCATGGTGCTTCCTGCCAGTGAAGGGGCCTTCCTAACGCAGCGAAAATATGTATATACAAATGTATATACAAGTATACAAATATGTGTATATATAAATAAATATACAAGAATAAATCTGTGTATGCGTGAGTGTCTGTGTGTGTTGTTTGCAAGCATGCATGTACAAATGTATGGGCGCATGTGCTTGGAACCGCTTGGAAACCACTGGATCTGCTCGTTCTTCAATAGATAACTCGTTCGGATCAAAGCAACAGCAATTGAAGTCGGGAAGCGACAGCTGGCAAAGTGGCCTCAGCCAGTGACGCCAGTCATCATGGCCCACGCGCACCTTGGCACTGTCTGAGAGTCTCAAGGGATGCTACTCCAATCGCAGGACATCATGGAGATAGATGGAGGTAGGAGATAGAAATAGATAGAAATAGATAAAAATAGATAGAAGCATAGCCACTGGCATCCACTGGCCCTAATAGACAGGCCGAAACTGAGGGCTTCACAGAAATTTCTGGATGTCTGGTGGCAAATTGAACGAGTGCACCAGTGCAACTGCCAGGACCAGGATCAAGTCGGATGGAGTTCAGGAGTTCGGTAATTTCTCCAGTTGATGCTTTCCGTTACATCTGCATATCCACTGCAATCAAACTTGAATGAGCGTTGCAAAAGCACCACGCAAGTAACTCTGACGGCCCGCCCTTAGAAATTCTGTAAAACTCATTAAAACTCCATGATGATTACAATGTTCAGTTCATTTCAACTCTCCGTGATCAGCGATCCAAACTTGAGGCCTGGAGCAAGGATAGTGTGGAACAAAAAGTTCAACCCATCCGGTGACTTTACCCGTGGCCTGGCACCGAACAAAGCAACAAGCCGAGCAAAACCAAAGAATTTTCATGTAGAAATACAGCACGTAGAGCGTTGCAAAGGTTTGGGCAGAAGGTGAATATACAGCTATACAGCGATAAAGCGGAACGACTCAGTCACGTTTAAGTCGTGTCTAAGTAGCATCCCTGCATCGCAACACGTACAGTACATTCTCTTGAGGCTTAGCAGAATCCCTTGGCCCCAACACCATCACTTTGACCCACTAATCATCAGAGGCTGCCAGCACTTTACCATATATATATATATATAAAGGCATGGGATTTCATAATTATATAGTCTGATGCCTGTGGCAAAAAGGTGTCATATGACACCAAGATACGGCAAGCAATTCTCTGGAGATCCTCATTGATTTGTTCTCATGGCAAATCATTCAAACTAGCGGATGTCCAAACATAAAGAACCTAGCTCTCCCCTGCACACGCAACAAAATAGAAGGCTGAAATTGATGTTGCAAGCCTGCTTTTGGCCAGAAGCCGCCGAAGCATCTGACAGGGATGCCTTTTCCAAGCACAGTCACGACGAAGGCACTCTCTGACCCCCCAAGAATACCTAAGCACTCCTGCATGCAGCCTGCATCTGTCGTGATCAAAAAGCACTCAATCACTCGGAGCCCGTTCCCCCGTTCGATCCTGCATTTCAGCTATGGCTTCAACCACCTGCCAAGGTATGCGCTTCTCACTATGGTTATCCAACAGCCGGAAATTTTAAACCACATCCTATTTCCAAAGCTGACGTGGGATTTTTCATTACGCCCAATATAGTTTAGCAGTAGCAGCTTTTATGTTTCAACAGCTTGCCCGGCTCTCAAAATTGCAAACGCCTTGCCTGCGAAAGCGCTGTGACTTCAGCATGGTGCTTCCGCTGGTAGTCACGCAGCCTAAGCTTCCAAGTCTTCGAAACTTACAAAAGCAACGTGAACTCATGAGTTTCTCCCATCTTCTCCCATCTTCCCCCATCTTCTCCCATCTTCTCCCATCTTCTCCCATCTTCTCCCATCTTCTCCCATCTTCTCCCATCTTCTCCCATCTTCTCCCATCTTCTCCCATCTTCTTCCATCTTCTCCCATCTTCTCCCCTCTTCTCTCATCTTCTCCCATCTTCTCCCATCTTCTCCCATCTTCTCCCATCTTCTCCCATCTTCTCCCATCTTCTCCCATCTTCTCCCATCTTCTCCCATCTTCTCCCATCTTCTCCCATCTTCTCCCATCTTCTCCCATCTTCTCCCATCTTCTCCCATCTTCTCCCATCTTCTCCCATCTTCTCCCATCTTCTCCCATCTTCTCCCATCTTCTCCCATCTTCTCCCATCTTCTCCCATCTTCTCCCATCTTCTCCCATCTTCTCCCATCTTCTCCCATCTTCTCCCATCTTCTCCCATCTTCTCCCATCTTCTCCCATCTTCTCCCATCTTCTCCCATCTTCTCCCATCTTCTCCCATCTTCTCCCATCTTCTCCCATCTTCTCCCATCTTCTCCCATCTTCTTCCATCTTCTCCCACCTTCTCCCATCTTCTCCCTAAAGCTTTAACTGCAACGGCATTTCCTTCTATCTTCTTCAGCTTTTACTCTGAAGCTTTTTGATTGCTAAAACTCTGAAGCTTCTTCCTTAATCTCCTCAAGTCTAAGCAACAGCTTAAGTCTTGTCTGACGGGCGCGCGTTGCTGTCTTCATGCCGAATCCGGGGTCGTCGTCATCTGGCATAGCATGGTCCTGCTCCAAAGAATCTCGAAAATCAAGGGCGCATTTAAAACCTAAGATGATTCGAAATTGTCAGAAGATACCTGAAGATTATATATACTTGCATTTGTTCTTGAGATTTTCCTTAACCTACTAGCGCTCTTGTTGTTTTCATCACTTCACTTCAAGCCATGTCCCCACCATTGGGGGAAATCAGCTGCAATCTTGGCAAAATGTCACACCCCACTGCAAGGATGACAACAATGCGGAACAAAAAGTGCCAGTACTGCATTCTGGCGAGGAAATCTTGCACACATGCGTACATAGTCAATCCAATCCTAGTCCAACCTTTGGCAGCAATGCAATTCAAATTCCTACATCTGCTTCCACAACTCAACCTTACACAAACAAAATCGATCTACGGTATCTCTCATCTCAAAAACTTATCGTTCAAGTCTTCGCAAACGGACACATCTCAGCCACGCTTGTCCTCAAGTTTTTCCTCAGTCACCACCATTTGAAAAACAACATCAAAAATCATCAAAGCATTTCATCCAGGATCTTATAGTGCAAGTGGCTGGGGATTGGCACCTTTTTTTTTTGGTACATGTTTCCAATCACTTCCGAGGAAATTCACTGTCAGCCGGGCACAAACCCGCAAGGGATGACCGGTCGCCCAGGTTCCGTTTGCTCTTGAAACATTTCTCCTGGACTTTTTGTCATCAAATTGGAAATCCGTTCTCTCTGCAGTAAAGAGTCTCCGCGAACAAAGCAAAGCCCAGAACGGCGGGGTGGTCGGGTAGGCCTCAGGTATGTTTCACGGCTTGTTTCAGTTTGTTTTTGCCACTGAAAAATCTGCTTAGGCACGCGTATAAATGACAAGTGAAGGATGACAAAGCGGAAAAATGGGAATGGGAGATCTGAAAATCCTGCATCCAGGAACCAGCCAGCATGGCAAGTAAAGAGACAAGTGAGAGACACATGGAAGAAGAGGAAGACAAGTGAGAAGAAGTGGAAGAGCGCTGAGGAACCCAAATCCCCAAAATCCGTCAAAAACCTCCATCCCAGAGACACACCCTTTCAAGAGAGCGAGGAGCGCCGCAAACTGCTGAGAAAAATGCCTGAGAGCGGCCTTCTTCAAGGACACGCACTTACCACAAGACCCATCTGGCAAGGAGATGCAGCTATCTTCGCAAGCTTTGATCGCCTAACCTTCGCAAGCTTCATGCTGGACAGGCCGTGCTCCAAGCTGCCGACACTGCCCTCCATATTTTGCCTTGGAATTGGACTGCACGGCTGTGAACTTCACTTGGTTCTGCACAAGTGCCTTCATGGAAGCGTGATCTGTGCGGATTCAATTTCATCAAATCATACCCTAATACCCCACTTTCTACCCTACTGTCTCGTGCTTTTCTCAGAATTCACCAAGGTACGCTCGAGCGTTCTATTCTCTGAATGAACAGCGAGATCAGCAGATAAGTGCAATGCCTGCACTCGAGCAGTTAGATTGTGGCGTTCCTTCCATGATTTTAACCATACGCTTGAAAGGAAACGCGAATGACCCTCAATGGCCCGAAGAAAAGCAACCAGCAAGCTAGACTGGTTTCCGATGAAGAACAGTGCCCATCGAGTGGATGAAATGTTCAGACATAACAGCACAAACAGACAGAAAAGAAGTCAGCACCATCAAGTCCATCCTCTTATCCTGAAACCAATGTGAAGACAATTGTTTAAACCACAAATTGTTGCCTAGTTCCGATCACAAAAACCGTGCAAGACAAAGGTGCGACCACACATGCAATCACACGCAGTGTCACAAGAGCAAAGTGTGCAAAGTACTGCTGCTGAGGCTTCTGCAATGAAATGGCTTGAGGGTTGCACCTGAGCATTGAAACGCACAGTGTCAAAACAGGCCATCCTTGCAGATCTTGAAAGGTGACCTTTAGGATATCTGTGGGACTTCGCTCAGAAACAGTAGCCGCGAAAGGACTCCCTAGTTCCTGAGGTCCAAAACCCGTCGTTTGACGTCCAAGAGCTCCAGCAGGCTAGGAATCTCTGCTCGATTTGCCTGGCAGATCACAACCATCACCTCCATCGGAATAGAACTCGACCCTTCGACTCGATATCCTTCGATCCTTTGCTTTCGAAAGTTGTCACCGGATCGCCTGAATGTCGTCATCGTCATAACCATCAGGCAGCCAGCGAGGTTCTGGGGGTAGGAGGTAGAAGTCCACCTCAACCAAAACTCAAATTGCTAAGTTCATCTGCATGCACCCCCCACCAAATTTTCAGTGCCCATATGTTGAGTAGCCAGCAAGATCTTGAACTTTCCGTGCGACCTTTGACCCATCGCCGTCACCCAAAAAAGTGATACCTGCACTGTCGAGTTTTCAGGAAGAGAAGGCTGCGCCCACTAGAACATCCGGACCAGTTTTAGACGCATGAACCTCGTGCCACACATGCATGACTCCGCACAAAGCGAATTTCCGCTCTGAGTGCATCTTGCACGCACCCAGTGAAGTGCACACAGAGTGCGACCTCAAACCCCGCACTTCTGCAACACAATGGATTTTTAAGAATCTGAACTTGAAAGCTAAAAACCAAGGCAGGCATATCCATTGCACCCTTGCTGGAGCCACTCAGGACCAGAACAACGCAAGACCATGCCATAAAGAGATCAAAGGCTGATTGGATGTGATTAGCCTATTGCATGCGGCCGCAGGCCCACATGGCGGGTGCCATGTATCAGCTCAGCATGTCCGTATCTTCTTGCTCGGCGGGTCAATCTCCATGACCTCCAAGCTCCAGGCCTAGGCTCCATGGAGTTTCCAAGATGAAGATCCGATACTTGAGCACTGCCATGCACTGCTATGCACTGCTATGCACTGCTATGCACTGCTGATCTTACCACAAGGAGCACCAGATCTCGCACCTCAAAGTTGCAGAAGTGTCAAACAAGCGCAGCCAAGAGACTGTCGAGCATCCTTGCCCGTCGCCTGAACGCTCGGCCTACGAAAGTCACGCTTGGCAATACGAAAGCCTATCTTCTCCAAGCACTTCGAAACGGCCGACAAGACAAGATGAACCCATGAACGTGTCTTGGAATGGAATTTTGGTCGGGAGGTTGTTGCCACAAAGGCCCTGTCGGTTGAGGTTTGATCTGAGAAACTTCAATTCATCTCGGTTCATTCTGAACGTCATGCATTCCCCGGCAGCCTGTGACAAAGAAACTCCAGCTCCAGATAGCCTGATGGACGTGGCTTCAGCTGGCACTCTTGTCAGACTATAGAAATTGGACGGCGAACTGTGACTGGTTACCATCCGGTAACCTGGGCTCCAGGTCCGGAAACAAACTGTCCCACACTGTACAGCGGTGCTGCTCATTGCCCTTTCTGCTGGGCGGAACTTCTCTGTCTTCGCATGTCTGTCTGCAGGTAGGCATGCATGTAAGCATGTACGTGTGTGTGTATGCATGTGCTTCATGTGTATGCATGCATGTATGCATGCATGTATGCATGCAACATGTGTTCTTGCATGTATGCGTGTGTATTTCCCTAGCCCTCTGTATGTATTCGTAGTATGTGTATGTTGGCCCCTAGCAATAAGCAATTCAGACTTGCTTGCAGGGGCGAATATCTGAGCAAAGGATAACAGAGATGCATGCATGGTGTTGAAGCAGACCATGATCTCCAAGTAGAGTGAAAGGGGAGGGGAAGACTGGAAGACCTTCTCATTGTTCATCTGGGGTCCATCTTTCAGCGGGCAAAAAGAAAAAACAGTCGTTGTTCATACTTTTCCCGAAAGCTTTTTCCCCGACATTGAGCACGAAGCCCAAGCCGGCAGGCATGTAAATCAAAAATCGCAGTCACACTTTTCAACAAATTCACCTGCAGCAAAACCGGCAAAAAGGGCACCACAAAGGGTGCCAGCAAAAAGAGCCGAGTAAATGGCCAAGCCAAAGCCATCCACTCCACCTGCTGCAAGAGAACACCTGCCGTTGTTCATACTTTTCAGTGCCAGTGCAAGCACGTGTCTCCCTAGTGTCGTTTCAGACTGTCTAACTATCAACGAGCTTCAGAAACGCAACGCTGTTCATCCACACGTGGTATAGATGTGTTTGTGTGAGTGTGGATGTGCTGTATCAATATAAGGTGATGCTTGCCTGTCGTTTTGCAGATGGCATTGCACTTGTCTGTCTCTTCAATAATCTCAACAAAACTCGCGCTTATTGTCATGAATACTGAGCTCTCACCTCTCTAGTAAGTATGCTGGCTTATCCGCCCTCGATGTTGGCTTCAAAAAACCGATCTTGGTATCTGACCTGTCCTTCTTCTCATGCTGGGACACATCTATTGCGAAATGTAGCATGAGTATGTAGATGTATGTAGTAAGGAAACATTTTGGGAGTAGATGTAGTAGGCAAAAATGGGCTGCTCGCGACCACTGGAATGTTTTTGATTGCTTCTGAGTGCTTGTGGCTTGCCAAGTCTGCCAGGGGCCTGGATGGGCCCCGAATTGAGCAAAGAAACATCTCAACACTGACTGTTCACGTGTATTATCGGTTATTCATGTTCGGTATGCTTGCTGGAGTGCGGAGTGCCATGGTTCTAGACTTAGAGAATTGCAGTCCGTAAACCAGTCTTTCTACGACATCCATACTTCCGGGGTTTTGCCAAATTTCTCCCATTCTTCGCCCCTACAGTGTATCAACTGGCAACTCGGCACGTCTTTGCACCTTGCACTGGCCTGTGTCGTCTGCGCCACCTAGACAACACTGGCCGCTGGCCGTTCAAAAGTAGTCTGTGACATTGTGTCTCAGGGATGCACCTTTCACGTGGTTGTCGTAGCTGGGCATTGATTGTTGAAATGATCTCTTTCTCGCTCTCTATTCATCTCTATTCAGTCTATTCTCTGTTCATCTCTGTTCTGTCTATTCTCTATATCCTCTTCTTTCTGTCTCTCTAATCTCTGTTCTTTCTACTCTATTCAATCTATTCAATTTATTCAATCATATTCAATCATATTCAATCATATTCAGTCTATTCAATGTATTTCTATGTTCTAATCTTCTGTTCTTTCTATTCTTCTCTTGCTACCGGTGCAAGCCTCCCTCTGGTCCAGATCGATGGCTGCAACTGTTGCTTGCCCAGCTTGTGCCGCTTCCAACGGCTCCTCCATCAAGCCAGCAGCTGAAAATCCCCAGGTGGGTAAGGGTTCATGGAGAAGAAAGGGTTAGGGCAAGGGTTGCGATTAGGGGAAGAATGTTGAAGAAAGGCAAGGCGCAGAGAGAAACGAGTCAAAGGCTGAAGAAAGGCAAGAGTTTCACTGGGAAAAAAAGGAGAAAGGATACGAAAAGGTCAGTGCACGAACTTCCCGCCAAGAGGTGACGTAGCGGTGGTAAATCAACACAGATCAGTAGAGGCGATGGGCTACATGCTCCTTTGGCCCGGGAAAACTGCTGCAAGAGGCAAGTCAGCAAGGAGTGAAACAACATGGTAAAAGCATGCTGAACGGGCATAGTGCGCGAGAAAAAAGAAAGGCGAAGGGCAAGGGTGAAGAAGCATCATCGGACTTTGCGTGGCTGCATAACTTACAACCAAAAATCGTTGTTTTGCATATGTGTTCCCCTGCTCAGTCTACACATTTCTACTCCTTTGCTGCGCACCTGGGAGCTTAATGGCACATGAGAAGCCGAAAAAAAACTATTTCACGCAGTCACCCAGCAGTGACCCCCTGCCCCCCCTGTGCTCACAACGTCACAGTTTCGCCCAGCAGCACCCGCTGGCTGTCTTATTAAGCCGAGCCATGTGCAACACAAAGTTAAAGAGAAGAGCCCAGCAATCGAAATCAATTTGTGGCACATCCAAAATTCCGGCTCGGGCATAGTTCCCCCTTCTTGGTTGCAATCTTATTCCACGACTCAGCCAAATCCCAAAGTATCCCAAAACGACTCTTGGCAAAAGCGACTTTGGCTGGTTGTCCTCAGCTTTTGTAGGGCTCTCCGTCTTCTTCGATTCAAGTCCCGTGCCAGGACCATCCTACACAAAAAGGTCCAACGCCACCAGCTTTCCCAATTCCAACTTGACATTCTGCACCAGTCAACCCTGGAACATATGCAACTGGAGGAAAGATTGCAAGGCATCCAAGGGATCCAAGGACTGGCAAGTTCACACATGCCGTCCTCCACACGGCATGTAGCCTGGGCGAAAGTTGGAGCGACGTCCCCTGCCAAAGCCTCCTCAAGCAATTGGGCAGCAGCAGGAAGACCTTGAAGGAGCACCTTGTCCCAAAGCTCAAGCCTGTCATCAAACAGAAAAGAAAGCCGTTGTGAAGTTGTGAGTTCATCTTGTGAGTTCGCCATGTTTAGAAATCTTTCACCCGCCCACCCATGACACCAGCCACGTTGCACGCTGCACATCAATCCTACGTCATGTTTGCTGCGCCCGCTTTCGTCAATCTTTTCTTCTGCTGCCTGCGTTTCAGTTCTCCAGAAAGGCTGCGACCAGCTTCAGCAAGATGTTGCCCCAGAAGCTGCGATTTTGCCAGGCGCTGCTGCACGGCCGTTGCTGCAATCCTGCCATGAGGTGGTCGGCCAATGGGAACTGGTTCCAGGCTGGTTCCTGTTAAGTAAGGGGAGTAAGGAAATGTAAGAGAAAGGAAGGGACGGTGCGTGAAAGTATGTGAAAGTGTCTTCCATGATGCAAGTGGAAAAAAAATGGGTGTCAAATGAGATTGATTGCTCGTATCAAAGCTACGTATGTGTGACCAATGTAATGCTTCCAAATTCAATCATACCCATGCAGCATGCAGCTATGCATGTATGTGTTGGTCTGTGGGTGCCTGAGTGCGTGGGGGTGTAGCTGCATGAGGGGCAAGAAAAGTATGGGATGGTATGGGCCTATGTTCATTATGCTCCAGGAATGGGTATATATGCTCATTTGTGTTGGTGCACGTGAGGATCACCAAGAGGCAGGCATCCCTATGGACATGCGGAGCTATGATGACCTATGAGCATAGCGCAGCGCCATACCATGCTGTGTCAGATCATATCATACAAAATCTGGTGCGATTCCTTGTGAAACACTGGGCAATGTACAGGTCAGTATCAGCACCCAACGAACGGTTGATTGATCTTGAAAAGTTATTCAGCCAATCCTCTAAGAAAGGAAAACCTGGAAAAGAGAATAGGGAGTATGTGATGGCCTTCAGAATCATGAGGGGCAGCAACGGCAAATCACAAAATTGCAAGAGATTGCAAGACTACGGAATTGAAAGGAATTGAATCCTACAGAGGACTCAGTGAGGAGTGTATGGAATGCTCTTTGGACCAGTTGGAACCGGGCCTTGCAGAGTCCGCCTCGGACTGAGCCGCAGAAGCTTGGCATTCCAACTCAGCCCTCTTGGATGTAGCCGCATCAAGCTCTGCTCTTGTGGACCGCTCAGCTGTCTCAGCCTCCGATTCCAAGCTGGTGCATTTTACAAACTTGCATATTGCTTCACATCTTTACAAGGCACATCCTCACAAAGCATGGGAAACATCTTGCCGAACACAATCTGACACACCTTCTCTACAGCTGCTTGACTTGCTGTGACTTCTTCTTCCAGCTTCGCCCGCGCACACGCGGTTTCCTCTCAGAAATTTGAATCGCCAAAGAGAACATTCAACCCTGCTGAAAACTCACATTCGACCCGACCAAAATTCAAACTGCACACATCCACAATGTGCCGCATTTGACCCTCCAACACAGCGTGAATCCTTACACAAGTTCAGAAAATCCATTATATTCCACATAACATGCATCTTGCACCAGTGGCTTCTCATCGCACTGCTTCCCGTAGGGGAGGATTTGGGCGTGGCGTACTCGCATCCCAAAGAACTCCCTTTCAGAAAAAAATGGCACTACCGCAAAAACTGACACCCCAAGCTCCCACGTCTTGCAGCCGCCTAACAGACAACCAGTCAACTAAAGAAATGCTACCGGCCCTCGTCGACAAAGTCTTGCAACGACAAAACCGACACGCTATTGGAGACCCAAGAACCATGCCAGAAACGCAGATCATTTAGATGAAATACGAGAGTAGCTCCTGTTGGACCATGGGCACGCGAATGCCAGTAATCAAAGAACACTCTTTGAGTTTTGAGCCAGGATCTCGGATCTTGTTTTCCCAGTTCGGCCCCACACCCGGTCTTTTCATGTCAACCCCCATCAAATCTACCCTTCTAGTTCCCTTTTACTCTCTATACCCTTCTTGTCCCTTCATCGTTGACATTGTGGTCCAAGGATGTCCAAGCGTGGCGCGGCTCGCTCTGCTCCTGAAGTTCTTCCTCAATGCGTTGCCTCTCCTCTGTTGCCCTCTCCACCTCAGCATTAGCCTCGTGCTGTTGCTGCTGCAGACGCTCAAAGCGCTCCTCGCCGACAGTGTAGAAATTGATTTCAGCACAGAAAAATAGAAAACTCAGAAGAAATTTGAGGAAACTATAAGATGCTATAAGGAAGGCTGCTCTCCTGTGCTTGCCTTCCTCTAGTTTGCAGCTCTGCCAGCTGCTGAGCGCACTTTTGCTGGGCCTCGACTTGGAAGCTCATGACTAGCTCGACTGGATACATCCAAACTTGTAGGTCTTTCTTTTCGACCCCTCAATGAACTGGAGCAAGATGAGCAAGTGCCCACAGAAAAAATTGAAAAAATAAGAAAAAAGGAGGGAAAGAAAAAAAAAAGAAACAAATAAGAAAAGAAATAAGAAACAATAAGAAAAGAAAAGAAAAGAAATGAAGATTCAAAAGAGTTCTCAAAGAAAGGGGCCTAAGGATCGCCTAACGACCTGCCTCAGTCGCCTTCGCGAGCTCCTGCCGCAACTGGAGCTGCTCCTTTTCCAGCTCTTCGCACTGCGTCATGCGACTGCGCAGCTCCTGGAGCAGGTCAGAGAAAAAGAAATGGATCCTTTTAGAGTAAGAAGAAAAAGAAAAGAAAGAAATCTAAAAGATATACTTCTTTGTTTTTTCTTTTAGAGATCGCTTTTTGATCGTGTACTAAGATATACCAAGAGATGTGAGGAAAGAAGTTGAAAGAAGTTGATTGAAGATGGATCTTCTTCCAAGTCCAGTTTCAGAAGTTGGATGTTCTGAGAGTCGCTCTGGAAACATGCACACGACCCTTCCTGTTCACAGGCAGCATGCCGAAGGCGCAAATCTTCATGAGTCAAAGTCACCTCTTCCAGCTGCCGTGCCTTTCAAGGCTCAAGGTTGGCCCAGCGCCCCAAATCGCTCAGGCATGGCAAATATCGACTGTCTGCGATCTGATCTGCTCAGGCTCTTGCCATCCCTCAAAGCCTCCATCTAGAGACTCTCTCTGCCTTGCCATGCCTTGCCTTTCTAGAAACTCAAAATTTTGAATCTTTCTATTTCTTCTTTCAGCTCTTTCTTCAAAATCTCCTGCCTCGTTTCTCAAATTTTCCATCTCGCTGGTGAGCTTCGTTCTGTGATCCTCCGCATCTTGTCGTTTCACACGTTCCTCCTCGACCTCGCAGAACTATGCAGAACTTCACAAATCTCTACACAATGTCCACACTTCAGATTCCAAGAAGATTAAGAAGCATCAGCCCTTCCTATTGTCATCACTCGAAATGTTCAAGTCACGGTTGAGCAACTGATCAGCTGCCCCTTCACTTTCAAGCTGTTCGACTGAGCAATTTAAAGCCTTCACCTTATGACAGCTATGAGCAGCCTCAACCCCTTAAGCCTTCAAAGCCCTCAACCTTTTTAGAGTTCTCATTTCCACAGCAATCACCCATCAAACTGTGACCGCCTGCTGGCGAGTCTTCCGCAGTTCACGTGTCAGGTTTTCCACCTCAAAGAAAGCACCGTGGCTAAGGACACAAAACGTCGCATCTGAGGACTTGCCCTCAACTCTGACTATTTAGGCTTAGTAACTACTCAACGTGAATAGTGAGACTTAGACTTATTCCATCTTATTCCACTTTTTACTAACTTGCCTTACTGTCTACAACGTGCACAAGGGTACAGAAATCCTTTTTGCAGCTTGGTTGCTGTGTGTCTCTCTTCTTCCAGCTTGCGTTGAGACACGAGCAGGTCGGAAGTAAGTCTGGCCTTGCTTTGTTGCTCCTGAGCCAAGAGCCACTTTTGTGAAAAAAAACGTGGGTCAGGATTGGAAATGATTTGTTTTGCCAGGGGGTCCCACGGATTTGATCGGAAGTGCTTGTAATAGCAAATACATGGCTGAAAAGGCCCACTGACTCCTGAACGAGTAGATCTTGAGCAAAGCATGGCTCCACTGAAATCACTTCCTTTTTTTCTGCTACCTTCGGATCTGGTGCAGTCGCCGGAATTTCTCCTTCGGGGGCTGGAGATCATGCAGAATGATCAGGAAAGTGACGCGCGTGGACACATAAGACATTCCTTTTCCTCGCGGAACCTGTCTCGCACAGTGACATGCGCCCAGTCCTGTATCAGCTTCCTTGGGCTCTTCATACACCAACTTGTACTGAACACGTGGGCCGGACGCGATGCCATCCTCATATGCCCGGCATGCTTCAAATGTTCTCAAACCTTTTGCAATCGTTTGCAGGCTAGCAAAGATTGGAAAGGGAAGGAAGGGGTGAGAGAGAGGGACAAGTGGAGAGAGAGAGAGAGAGAG
>VSDK01012924.1:58973-77017 GCA_009767595.1 Symbiodinium kawagutii | reverse complement strand
GGGAAAGAGACAGAGAGAGACTGAGAGTGGGACAAGGAAGGGTCTTTCCAGTCTGGTCCGAGAACAAAAATAGGAGCCAGTGGCAAGCATACTTCTGCAACTGTCACGAATTCTCTGAGTGGAACAAGCGCATACTGGAGATGAGTCGTCACATATTGTGCAAGTTGAGGTCGACTGAATCCTCATCTTTTCTCTGTAGCGCAGCAGTGACCACAAGCAATCAGTTTCCAAAAGCTTTTGAGTGTGCGATTGCTGGTTGATTAGTTTGTATTTCCTAAGTATTGAATGATATGTGATAACTCCCATTTAACCAGATCAATTAGGCCCTAGGACACCTTTCAAGTTGAAGAATGACCAACACTGGGTTCAAAAGGAAACTGCACCCTTAGTGCACCTTAGGCAGCTGATAGTTTTCAGGGTGCTTTTCTGATTGGTTCTTCCCAAATCTTGAAATTCCCAATGACCCTCAAATGGACAGAGCTGGTTCCGCATCCGGTGGGCCTCAGGAGGCTTCGTCAATGAGAGCACATCGCCATGCGCCAGTCTCTGGCGTTGGCCCTGCAACTTCCGCTCATTGACCGAGCTGCCATTTGTGCTGCAATCCTGTTTCGAAAAGCGAACCCCAAAACGTGAAACGAAGAGAGGAAGAGAATGACATGAGATGAACCTTGTTAGATGCAACGTGTGAAATTAAGCATGAATTGGGAGCAAATTTGGTTTAGGAGAATGGTTTGAGCTGTTTTGATGCTGGGGAATCCCGCCTCAAATTCTGGAGGACAACCAGCCGTGCAATGCAGGATGCAGTGAGTGCCACTCACCTAAGTCAAAGGGCATGGCTTCACCTCTTCACAGTTCAGCCATGACTTACTGAGTTCTGAAATGCTTTTTACATGTTGTTAATTGCATCTTAATTACTGACATGTGTTTTTGTAATTGTTTGTCATCTCTGGACTCTGAGAATGACCCAGGTGCAGCTGCAGTGCTGACTGTCAAGAATTGACTGACTGCCAGCGAGTCTCAGCACGATCTTGGCAAACGAGAAAGTTGTTGGGCCTTCGCCTGAACCAGCTTTGGAACATGAGCATATCATGGATCGGGATCCTTTTTTGAAAGTTTACCGTTTACATCTGTTTACAAGGTTTTGATCTCAGCTTCTGCTTGAAAGAATGCACTTTCTGCATTCCCTGCCCGATGGATGCATCGCCATCACATGGAAGTGGTACAGGATCTTCTTTTGCATGAAGTGGCAAAAGCAGCCACGGCATGGCAAGAGGCTACAAGCGAGCGAGTTCCGACAAACACTGCTGCTGCAAAAAGCATATTTGCTGTACAATATGCTGTACATATATTTAGATATATGTTTTTTTTAATTTGTTCATCTATATAGACATGCACATGTTTGGGACAATGTTGCTGACTTGCCCAGAGTTACAGAAGTAGGCTTTTGGACTGTGGAAGTGAGTTCTCCAAAATGCTCTAAAAACCAAACCACATTGAACTTGCAGAGTACACTTTCATCAGCCAGGAAGAGAAGCGCGAAAGGGGATATCAATGCCATTGGAAAATGCACAGCAGGAGATTCAATAGAGATATGAAAAATGCAATGGGATGTTTGCGGTGATGAGACGTGTGGAAATGGGACGATGTGAGTTATACACATCCACCATTTCGCATAGTTTGCGAGACGTTCTGAACATTTGTAAACCGTATCTATCGTAGCGCGTTTGTTTGAGATGTGGCATGTGAGGCATGAGGTAATGAGACAATACGATCTCATGAAATGTGAGGCTCAGAGACTCAACAGCCATGCAAAGTGGAATCCGCTGACATCACCAAGCCGGACAAGCCGGGCAAGCTGGGCAAGCTGGGCAAACCGGGCAAGCGACATGCAGAACAACACTTTGGGGCACCGATTTCTTCAAAAAGCCACGAAGTATAAAGAGCACCAGCCTCAGCTCCAAGATGCTCTGCGCACTAGCCATTGCTTTAGGTCAGGGTCTTGCTCGGACTGAGCCTTTTTTGACTCCGCGTCTACAAATACGTCATCTTCACACCACATACATGTGCGCATTGCAACATGGCCCATTTGGAAACTTGAATAGGCTCAATTCCTGGCAATCCTTGTCTTTCCAACCCAAATGGAGCTGTCAACCTCATGCCATTAAGAGTGGCATTTTGCGAATCGAGCACCTTGCGTGATATGTTCGCAGCTGACGGAGTCCCTGCAGCGAGGAGCCATGCGGCGGCCGGGGAAATCTGGACCCTCAAGGAACCCTATTCTGCAAACAAAATTGAACGTGGGCAGAAAGTCAATTCAGGAGAGCCTTACCAAAAAATACTGGACCGGCCACCCTAGCGAAGAGATATGAACTATATCGACTATAGAGGTTCCCCTCCCAATGCACATCCAGGACAGGTGCCAAACAACGGCGCTGCTATACACAATGATGCAATTTTGATTGAAGCAACGCAAGCAAACCAAGAACATGATACCTTCAGCCGGGGGCTAGCCCAAGAACCGTTCTTGTGGATGGTGTGCACATGCACTTGTCTTGCACATTGTGGTTGGCAAAAGAAAAGTACAACATGAAACGAGCCTGGACATAGCCTTCTGAAGAGTTGGATGTACAAAGGAAGCGGGCCAACGGACGCAATGTCTCGTTGGTAAAGAATGCCTCGAGGTCAAATGTGATGTCACATCTACCCCAATACATGGAGCCGTGCAAACGCACGTCAGACTTGCTCTGGATGCTTGCACGAACCGTGTGAAGTGTAAAGCATCGTTCTTTTGCTCACCTCCAGCTCTCTCCACCGGGCATGATTCGAGGCGTATGGGCGAAGAGCTGTCATGACCTGAAAAAGCAGTTTTAAACTGCTTTATCTTCAATTCTCGTAGCGTGAGCAGGCGCAAACATCTTGAAGTTGTGAACATTCTCATTACGATGCTCAGCTTGGCAGCGAGCTGAAACCATCTCCTCTCCGGCAGCCTGCAATGCAGCCCGGTCTTCCCTTAAAACAATGCATGCCCAAGAAGGAGATAGTCTAGCAATGTCTAGCATAGTAATCAGAGCAACCCACCAAAACTCTCCCTGGACCTCATCCCAAGACCGTTCCAAATTCTTCCATCGGCGCGTCCCAAAACACCCCCCAGGCAATCAGGAAGCCAAAACTGGCGTTCCCATTAAACAGTGTTGTGACCCAGTTTCTTGGAGCCTCTTGCAGAAAACACATCACATTGGAATGCTTGCATTGACAGAGGACCCACA
Source organism: Symbiodinium kawagutii (assembly GCA_009767595.1). Lineage (NCBI taxonomy): Eukaryota > Dinophyceae > Suessiales > Symbiodiniaceae > Symbiodinium > Symbiodinium kawagutii. The sequence goes on along the minus strand of VSDK01012924.1, from coordinate 73,751 downwards.
TAAGTAACACCCCGACAACCGCATGCACGACAGCAACTGGCTTTCAGCACACCCCGCAAGAACCTCATTGCACCACTAACTCACTAACCCAGCCAGAGCAAAGAACACAGTTCCCCAAACTCTGACAAAACACACAAAAATGGGAAGCATGGGAAACACGCTGAGTCACTCAATTGGATCCAATCAATATGGATTCAGGTGACCTAGACTAGTATCGGCCATACGTTTTCGCATGAATTGGTTGACACTGTGCACAAGTTTCAATTTGCCTTCTGCCAAAAGCTCATCGGACGAGAGCAACACCACTGCACCTTAATCTTCTGCTGAAGGGCAGGGCCGGAACGAACTACAAAGCGCTTCGTAAAGCCTGCCATCACTGCGACCAGGATGCCACAGCCTCAAAGAAAGCTGGATTTCTGTAGTTGGCGTGATCCAGGCCCCAAAGCCTCAGGGTGCAACGCACTGTGAAGCTTGGATTCCAATCGGTACTCTTCCTGTGGGCTGGGCCACCAGGCATGTTAGCAAGCTGCTGAGTGCTGAATTCTCCCAGACGTCTGGCACACGATGACGCCCAATCAAAAGGACCCACCAAGGAAATCCAAGAGCCTTAAGAGATATTAAGAGTTGAGCTCTTGGAGTTTACAAATGTTACAGTAGAAAGCTGCCGTCTTTGCGGAATCCAAATTGATGGAGTTCGAGGGGTAACGCTGTGGGACAACTGCCCCCCTACCAGCATGGCCTCAAGGATGCATCGGCAATGGCATGTAGCAGAGCAGAATTCGGCCCCACGTGCTCCAACCACGCAAATGACCTTAGGCAAGTTCGTTCAACTTCGTTCAACTTCGTTCAAGTGATCAAAATGACTCAAGTCGTAATGAAAGCGCCATTTGGCCAACGGGGCAGGAGTTTAGCCCCAGCCGCACGCACTGATCTTTTTTCTTCGGATCTTGCTGTGGCTTGCTCCCTTGTGAAAACTTCCCTGATAACAGGCCTCGGTCCAAATACTCGAAGAGCAGCAGAGGACAAGCGGCTGTACCTGATTTGTGCGGAATGGTACAGTAATGTATAAAGCTGGGGCTAGCGACTGTAAGGAAGACTGCAAACGCATACACGCATAAGTTGACTTTACGTGATATTCTCTTCTGCTGATTTCCTTGCAGTATTTACATCAGACCAAATCACATCACATAATTTCGTTGCATTGTCCACAGTAGATGGACTATGCATACACTCCTTGAACCATTTGCATTATATGCGCTCCGTTGCGTTCAATTGCATGTGGTCATGGTGCATAACTTGCATTAATCACATTGCGTGACAATAAATCACACACACTGCACTGTATTGCATTGTCTTGCGTTCACTTGCTTGCTTTCAACACGATATATGTCGAACTACATTTTATAACAAGCATTACATTACATTCCAGCACATGACGGCACATCATATTGCATGATGTTGCACGACATTACTTATGTTCATCACAATGAGCACCACATCTTGCATGACCTCATCAAATTGCCTGAGGTTCCATCGCATGTGAAATTACAATAAATCATATACATTGCATAGGTGTATATAGGTTACATGAGTCAAAATCGCATTGCCTGATATTACGTTTCGCGGCATGGCACATTGCAGTAGGTCGCACTACTCACATTCAGTCACATTACGGGACACTAGAAACACACTAGGTACTGCATCAAATCATGTTAAAGTAGTGTCACATCGCATTACATTTTATACGTTCGATTACTTTACCGTACATTGTGTGACATGACTTGCTTTTACTGGAGCACTTTTGGTTGGATTTGTTTCTTCAGCACAGTCTCCCTGAGTTCAGCAGCTGAGGGCGAACAAGGCACAACTCCACCAAAAAAGAACAAAGTTTGGGCGAAATTGATCAATCAGCTGCGTCATTTCTGTGATGCATCTGTGTGGGATACATGATTGCAATTAATTTTGTTCAGCACTGCTATCCCACGATGTCTTGCATGACTTGTTTCCATCACATTACGTGAGTCGTATTACTTTACTTGCTGCTCCGCTACCCTTATGTTTCGTTGCGTCAGGCTGCCCCCGTACCTTCAACACATTGCCTGGCACTACATTCTACATGACATGGTGGTGCACCTAGGCCGCCTTAAAAGTCTACATTCACATCAATGTTTCCCGCATTCACTGCGTTATTTCCTTTTGCATGCACACTTGTCAGCCAATTCTCGCGTGCATGTTGACTTACGTGTAAGGCATTCTCTTGATTGTTCTATACTCCCTGCATTACAAATCACAAAATCTACGTGCGTGCATTTCCTACACGCAACAAACTACAATCAATACAGGCAATACATCTTGAATTCATCAACCGCATGGCATACAACAATTGCACTATACACCCTGCGTACCGTGCCTTGCATAATTACACTGCACAAGAGTACCAGCAGTTCTTCATTGCTTCTCATCTCTCCCACACGAGGTCTACACTTTGTTGACTTGCTATCACAAGTTCTATCACAAGTCCCATCTCTCTTCTTCTCTTTCTGATACACTTGTTTACATCTTTTACATCTTTCTCTCTCTCTCTCTCGCCATCTCTCTCTCGCTTTCTCTCTTTGACTGCGCCCTCCTACAGGACTTGCTCTTTCTCATTTGAAAGGTGCGCGCAAAGCAGCCCAATAAGTGCAGACATTCTGGGGAAGGGTGCGATGATTCAATGTTTCCTACACCAATGCAGGACCTAGCCAATCATTGCAATGCTTTACATTACAATCCCTTCACTCCCGTTGCACTACACAAAGTACATCACATAACTGCATCACAGACATAGTTGCATCACATAGTTGCATTCTCCGTGCAACTCTCGTCTTTACCAAGTCGCGGTGTACAAAATGTGAATACACTGTCAATACATACATAAGTATATATATACTGACATATTGATACATTGATATATTGATACATTGATGCATTGATATATTGATACATTGATACATTGATACATTGATATATTGATACATTGATACATTGATATATTGATGTGTACAAATTTAAATATATATGTATGTATACACGTATACATATTTACATATCTATTCAGTGAATGTATCTGTACATATGTATGAATAAATAAATAGTTAAATAAATAAACCAAAAAAAATGCATATATATATATATATATAAATATATATATATATATATTGTGTATTCATAAAAGACTGCATGCGCAGTGTCCATAAGAAAGAATCATCAGTCAGCGCTGCAGGAAATGCCTGGACCAGGTCGGACTTGATTCACGGCGTTGCCACCAAGCACCCGCATCGGGATCAAGCAGTTTCGCATCGTCTTTAGCATACTCGGCTGCCAGCTCAAACACGTCATTGCCTCGCTGGAATCATGTGCAAGATCTGCATTTTCTTGCATCCTTGCATGCCTTTTGCCAAACTCAATCGACTGGTGTGTGTGTGTGTGTCTGTGTGCATGAACGATCTGTGTGCATGTGAGCCTGTACACATACATTCATTACAACAATTACGTACATTACATTACATTACATGACATGACATGACATGACATGACATTACATTACATTACATGACAACAGGTTACCAGACATTGCAACACATTACAACACATACACACATACACAGTGCCAGATTTTGCTGTTGAGCTCGTTCGGTGAAAGGGAGGGTTTGATTGCACAGTCAGTGGAGACAGCGCAAATCAACTATATAATGAGCTCCTATTTTACACGTGAGAATTAGCCCCCTGAGTTTGGTTACGGAAAGGTTTGTGTAAAGCAAGGCCTTTGGCACCAGAAACAATTCAAGGACAGACCATGCATATCTGAATCGAAGCTGTCGCTCAATTTGTCAATTTGTCACATTTGTAAACCTCCTGAATGACATTTTGGAGCACATGCCCATGGGAGAATATGACTCCCGCGCATTCACCCACATTGTAGTTGGGAAACTTCACAGCTAGAACACTGAGGTCCCCCTTTTAAACTAAACAGGGACTCCAGCTACGGCGTGCTGGCCCCATGCTCATCAAAAGTGAGGGAAAAACAATATTTACAAAAAAACAACGGTCTCCGAAACGCTGAAAAACCAAAAGGTTTTTTGCCACATCCCAAATCTACACGGGGTTCGTATAATCAGAATCGATACCCTACCGACCCACACCCCCTTAGAAGAACTTTGTCGCACCAAAATTCAGCCACCTTTCAGGCTGGCTTTCATCAAAGTGCAATTTTTTGTTGGTCTTGACTCAAAAAGACATGTCTGGGTCAAAGGGCTTCCTTCTTTGAGCAACTGAGCCCTTCACAGCCATCAGCATCCTTACATTGTGGAAATGTGACCAAGAAATCACCTTCGACAAAGGCATCGCACTCCATGGTCAGCGCGTTCAGAGCGTCATAGGCATTCAATTCAAACTGTGGGATGATCGCAGCATGGCGGTCCAGGGGATCCTTCTCTTCAAGGCTTGGCCACTGAGCAGCCTCAAGTGACTGACCTGAAGCTGCCGTGAGAATGGAAGGAACATGATGAAACAGGGATGAAAACATCTACAAAAATATTAGACTTTATTAATTAGTCTGACAAGGTGAAAATGAAATGGTCACTAGACATGAAGGAAGACAAAACGACCCAAGAAACGTAGGGAAGGGTATGGAAAGGTTGGAGCCGAGCTTCGATTCAACAGGTGAAGAATCATGGCATCCTGATCGCCGAAGAGCTGGAGCTCCACATGTGCTGCTGTCAAAGCATCGTGGAGAAACTTCACCGACCAGGCGCTGCGCTTAATGAGCCAATTGGCCGAACTCAAACCCCACCCTTCCTCAGTGATAAGCAGATTGACCTCGGCTTCTCCGTTTCCAGTTTCATCACTCAAGCTTCGTGACACTTCTGAACATCCTTCTCCGAATGCCGTGTGATATGCTTGTCGTGAAAGAGTTGCTCGTGGGAGGTGATCTGGAATTACTGGGGATTCACCTATATATGTTGATGAGGTGAGCGTAGTATTCACATGTACTGAAAGTCAGAAAGAAAAACACACTTTAAGGTTAGGAAAGATTTGAAAAAGTCTGTTTCATGATTGTTATTTTTTTTGCCCCGTCTTCTGTTTCCCATTCGCCTCTGGGTCGAGCAAATCCGAATCGCAGCCTGGCCCTTTGACACGACATGGCTCTCGGCATGGAGCTCGAGGACCTTGGGGATCTTTGTGCAACCACCTCGCGCCATTGTCCCACTGCAGTGCTGCAACTGTCCTCAACGTTGAGTTCATTGAATTCATTGAGTTCCATAGGATTTGGGCACGCAAAGTGCCTCCATCAAAGTCCATCTCCAGCTGATTGTCTACAAGTCTGCCATTGGCCAAGCCGATTTGCGGCGCTTCCGCATAAAGCTCGTTGTCAGCCCCTCGATCGCCTCGATGAATCTGTATCAGGCTTTCTTCTTGGAAATCACTTGTTACCCAAGAATCCAGCCATTCTCCAATCAAAGCATCAGCGTCATCGACCACTTCCCCACATACAGGCGGCAAGTCTGTAACTTCATCCTGCGACTCTGCAATCTCTTGACCCTCTTTCTTCTGAGCATGCTGATAGATAATTGAATCCAGAGTTTTGTTCATGTTCATAATAATGGAGTCGCAGTCCAGCCAGGCCACCCAATCAAATTTGTTTGATTGAAGATAGGCAAGCACAGTCGCCAACTTGGCATGTTGTACACCCAAGCCATGAGCTCCTATCACGGGATGCTCTAAATGCAATCGAAGCGAGTACCCATGGTGCTGCGCATACGCTTCACGATTGGGTGGTGTAAGCTTTGGCAAAGCCAGCGGATGATCTGGAGGATAAGCACAAATAGAGACAATCGCAATTGACAAATCAGGATCACGAAAGCTGGGAGAAATCGGAACAAATCTCCTGACATCGTTCTGGCGTTTGTGATCCTGACCGTGGCGCATGTGCATGATTGCAGGTATGATGTGGTGCTCTGTGACACCCCACGATTTGGCTGGTCCAGGAGGTATTCTGTTGGCATTGCGCAACGTAAAAATGAAAACCAGTGCCATCTGCAACAGGCGATAGGCAAGACCTGTCTTGCCCTCCCTTGCGCCTCCAAACAAGCCAAGTGTGTCAACTGCCTCTTGGGACACAAGACGAGCCAGCAAAAAATACCCAGCGATCACTCCAACGTTGCAGGAGAGAACGTCAGTCACGTTGTTTGTCCGAAGAAGCAACTGCTGTGCTAAAGCTGCCCTTGCCGAAGCTCGTTCCTTTTCATGCTGCTCAAGTGCGGTTGCCCTTGCCGCTTCTTCATAGGCTGAATAGTACTCCTGCCACTCAACTGTTTCGATCGCGCACGCCAAGTCTTCCGCGCAACCCATACCGACACTTCCAAGCACTAAAAGCATCTGCAATGTCTGCAGTGCGAGCATTCCTCTAGTCATCTTTCGCCTTTAATGGTCCCAATTCTTCCTGATCATGTCCCAGTCATGAATCTAGGTGCAACACCGGCAGCGTCGTCAGCTCATAGCTTCAACACTGGCATCAGTGTTGTCTAGATTCTAGATAAACTCCTGATGACTCAACGGTGAAAGCAATTGCTTCATCTAAGAAGATAGCGATCTGAAGCTGAGGCATTTTCTTCGAAAATTTTATAAACAAGTGCGAGGCTAGCTGCCATCGAATGTTAACGAATTCTGAAATTGAATCTCGATCATACAGCAGTTCGTGTGCTTGCCGCTTGGAAATCCATTCTTGCTCATGATCTCGTGCATTTGGCAAGGATTTTTATGACAAGGCACCTGCTGGCGTGAAGGCAAAGGCTGACCGTTTCAAGCTTTGCGTTGCCCACTTACAGCTTTCGTTGCCAAACATGTCACTGCTCGACACTGCGAAAAACTCATGGCTGAAAATAGGGAAACTGCCAGGCACACAGCGCGAGGTCCAGAGATACCTGCACAGTTTGGTCGGCGATGTATACTACTCTAACATTCTCTAACTGCTTTATCTTGGCTGGGACAGGAGGAAGAAAAAGAGCTGCCAAGAACACGCCGCCAGACTTGCAGATTTGGAAGAGGACTTGAATGACCAGGATCCGAACGAAGTCAGGCGCATCTTCCCGAAGCAATTGCAAAGCCCTGGCCTGGGAGTGGCTATTCACGAGTGGGAGATGAGAAAACATTTGTGAGTCTAAGAAAAGAATCAAATAAGAACAAGTGTTTAAGAACAAGTGCTTCAGACAAGTGTGTAAGAAGTGCTTCAGACAAGTGTTTAAGAATAAGGGTCTAAGAATAAGTCTTTAGAATGCGTGTTTTCCATTTCGCCAGACTTGCACAGTGAAAAGTGCAGCACACGCTTTGGAGCGCCTCCAGAGCCTTGAAGAGAGCATCGGCCCTTCGCCCCAACCTGAGCCAAGTCCTAAGCCAATCCTTCGGCCCATCCTAAGCTGAGATAAGCAAAACGGTACTCCAATGGTAATCCAACGGTCCCAGAAAACACCCCCACAAGCTGCATCACTGCACAAAAATCTGAAGCAAATTTCTCATACAAGCGCCGCGCGTGGCATATGCCCAAGCAGTGTTGGCCACCTAATTCAGTCGTTCAATGTCGAGGGCATGAATGCTGGAATCAAAGGTTCCTGAAGAAAGACTGGAATATGGCGTGACAGTTGGAAATCCCTCCGATATTTGCATCCGTGTCTGCACATCTAAATATTGAATGCATCTTTGTAAACAATGCCGGTACTACAAATCACCTTTGTATCATTCACCCTGTCACGTCTGCACGCTGAGATGCGGACTGCATGACCATAGATGACCACACTAACTGTGCTTTGATGTTGTTCGTGATGGCATCAATGCCCCAATTTCAATAATTAGTTTCTGTGCAGTTCTATACTCAGCGGATGCTGGAACAAGCTGGAGGCAAAAAATACGCCACTGCCATGCTCAAGAATTGAAATTCGGCAACGTTGACAGGACTAAGTTCCGCACATGCTGGGGGGAGAACCGGTCCATTTTCCGCAATGCCTCGCAAAGGACTCGCTGCATATCAGCAGGGTTCCACCCTCATCTCAACTCATCACTTGGCGGTTGCCTCGCCAGCAATGTGATGCATAAGCCTCCAGTGAGTGCAACGCAAATCAACATTAGCTTGCAGGCATTGCATGTACAGCGCATCAAAAAGTTTACCCGGAAGATGAGAGCCAAGCTTCCGCGTTTTGGACAGATGGACAATTTCAACGGGCTGTAAAAAATATGTCATCGAAGTAGCCGGGGCGAAGCCAACCCGCGCCAACGCTTACGAAATAAGTGTGCTCAATGAGGCCCCCACACGTCATCCTTGAAGCGCATAGTCGCCTGCCAGCACATTAGGGGAAAAAGACCGCTCTTCTGAAGTTTCCATTGCGTTGGCGGGATCGTGGCATGGGCACATCACGTTAACATGCGTTGAACAGCATGGAAATCATTTCTTAATCTATACTCATTCATCTTTGGAAACTCATTTTAGAACACATGCCGACAGATGCTAACTTTTTCTCGCAAATGGATTCTGAAAAAGCGACTGTGAAGTGCAAGTTGGTCAGGAAGTCAACAAATGCTTAAACCAAACACACATGGATGATAGATGTTCCATGGAGGAAAGGAGATGAAGGTGGGAACAAGGAGTGAAGGGGGTCGCTTGGCTGGCTCTAGAAAAAGTAGGAAAAGCAAGAAACATATATACAGTAGATATATTGCTGGAGGAGGACAAATGAAAAATGAACAAAATGTAATGGATGAGAGATGTGCCCCTGGATGTAGGCTGAAAACATAAATACTCGACGCCAACACAAATTGATTACGCCACAGTGCGTGCCCCTCAATGTCACAACTAGATCCCAACCACTGGCATGCAACTGCCTGGACTTTTCAATCGTTCAATCTCAGTGTAATGCACTATCGGAACAACCAATATGTACATCTGCGCCAGCACCAAAAAAAAAACGGCCTCTGCCCAGGAAAGATTTGCCAAGCTTTGTGCTTCAAAGTCCTTGAGAGAACAGGGCTAATGCTTGAGCAAATCCGAGCAACCCTCGTGACATCTACTCTGAACTTCAGCGTCTCAATCTTTCAGTTTGTACCAATCGGTCTTCAAATTTCAGTCTTTCTGTTGTTGCACTTTCTTTTGAAGCATGTTTTTCCTTTTTTCAGACTTTCTTTCATTTTTGAGGCACTCCATGCTGTGCTCCAGCAGCTTGTGGAGCGTGCTGCTTTGAAAAGGTGACACGCACAGCTGTGGTCTGTTAACACCAGAGGCTTTGCCTCGGAAAAATTTGGTGGCTTTGCCATGCCTTGCCTGTCTGCAATGCCTGGCAGAAGCATCCTCAGAAAGCCAAGTGACAGCCCTTCAACCCAGGAATTGAGAAGCTAGCCGAGACGCCAGGGTTCCTGCAGCTGCTTCTGGCTTGTCTATGCTTGAAAATTCTGGCCATCGTTCGAGGAACGACCTACAGTATGCTTTTTGAAACTACCTTGCGAGACCATTTAGACAATTGCTTTTCTTTTAAGACTCCAGCTTCAACAAATTTTGCGGTCCAGCCTGAAATTGACGGTTCCACAACGCGCCACCTTTGCGGACGCCCTCCCATGTAGGCAGAAGGTCATCTTCTTCATCGATGATTTCCTGGGCAGGTCAGGATGAAATTCCTTAAAGACATCTTAACTTGAGGGCCCAGGGGGAGGTGGACGAAAGCTAAGGTGCCCGCACGTCGTTTAAAAAGACATCACAACAGACTCTGTCAACACACTTAGTGCGCCATAGCTCTTGCAAGGGAACCTGTATCTGTGAGAGCCCTGCTTTATGCATGCTGATCATGCAACTACACGGTATGTAATGGGATCCATGCAAAAGTAGGTAAGATTAGATACACATGTGACGTGGTAATACACTGCAAGCTACAAAAGGCAATAAAGCCGTTTATATTACATCCAAACTACAAGGACGGTTGCAAAAACATGTTCGTCCAAAAGCTGAAGAAACAAGGGAGCCAAAGGGCCCTGAGCGGAGTTGAGCCCTAGAGGGGGGGAGGGGGGGGTCAACGAGTGAAACTTCACGCACAAGGTCCCGGGCCTGCCCCCAGACCCCTTACAATTGCTAAAGCAATAAAAAACTTCAGCTAGCTACCGCTAGCTTTCGTGACATGTGCGATTCTGTGTCCGTGGGTATATTGGGGGAGTCTGTCAGCCTCTTCATCGCGTCGAAAATTGCGGGCGCATGGCTTTTGGGAAAAGAAAGTGGCAAACGAGCAACACGGAAGCCTGGCTGGATTGTGCTGCCCCCGCCTCTTCGCTTTCTTCTTGCTCCAGCATGTCTGGACCATCTTCCGGAGCGTTGTCTTCCATTTCACGCTGAAATGAAGAGCTTTCCAACAGCACGGGAAATCCGGGTATCCAGGTGCTCGTCGTAGCCTCATGTGTTTCCAACAGTGAAATGCGGCATCATACGGCATCATACGGCATCATACGGCCATGCACAGCACTCTGGCACTCTGCTACCAGGCCCTTGGGCCGTGACGACGTAGTTGGCATATCGACCTCAATGGGCACATGAAAGAATGGCATTGAAATCGAATCAATCCACAAATGTCATTGAAATGTAATTCAAATAATTTAAAATCTTGGCATTGATAGGCGCCTGGAAACTCATCAAAGAGCTCCTTTTCCTCCTCCATGGTCACATGAAGCAAGGAGGCCCATAGGACAAACGCCACCAAGACCAACATCACTGGATTGCATAAGGCGAGCTGCGAACCTCACAGCTCAAAAAGCCAAGAGGGTCAGTGCGAAGCAGTGCGAAGTCAATTTACAACTTCTGCTGTTTGCAAAAGAATGTCCTGTCCGAGCTCTGCAAGTCCCGCCTACGCCCCAAAGAAGAGCCCCTAAATACGCTGGGTGCCGTTCCCAGGCATACAGCCCCTCTTGCACAACTCTGCGATTTGGAATTTCCAAACCTGAAGATCAGACGCGCGGAAAGAGCCGCTGCTGCTAAGAAACAATCAGAGTGGGAGAGCGACTCAAAGCAAGTGTCCCAATTAAACAAGCAAAACGGGATTGGAACAAATATCAGTGACGCCAGCTAAGCTCCAGAGTCGCTTAGCTCCCGGGTCAATGAAATAAAGTAAGAACATCTAAGAACCCTAATGGCTACACAATTTGGGGAGCGAAGGTACCTCAACTGCCACCATCTACCCTAGCATTGGGTCCTCGCTCTCCCCCTCAAACAGTTGGGTGAAAATGGCCATGAAACGCAAAAGTTATCTGTTTGCCAATGCAAGGCAGCTGGTGAGCAGCTGTTGGAATGGTCTTGAAGGAATACCAGGTAAAAGTATGGCTGCTCAAGCACCAGTAGTTCTCATGCAGTCATTTGGCAAGCTCTTACCACAATGGCATGATGTGGCATCATGTGGCATGTGGACAGTGAACGGTAAATTGTCAGCCTTTAAACTGCCTGGTAAACATTTTTACATGCGTGGCAAAAGGTTCTCGCATCAATCAACTTCGTGTCTAGCCGCTGAAATCTGAAATCGCTTCTGCCATTGTGCGCCATGGAGCGGAACTTGCTTGTCACGTTCTATCCTTCGTTTTTTGTTCACTTTCCTAGTGTTATCCTAGTGACCTTATGTGAAAATTGTGAAATTGTGGGCAAGGGCTTGTAGAATTCATGGACTCGTGCAGTGTGCCCAAATATGCCTCAGTTATAAGGATGAAAGATGATGAAAGTATCGGCTATAAATGGAACACCTCTTGTAACCTGCGGCTGGGAAGCCTACCAGCTCATCCTCCTCCATTTCACGAGTGGAGGCCCAGAAGTTGCGGTCTGCAGTTTGTGCCGCAATGGTCACCAAGGCTTGCCCCGCAGTCATGCTGATCAAGCCTTGAAACAGAGTGTTAGTGATTGGCATGATGGGCATCAACGCTTCACAGATGCACTTGTCAGAGTGGCACACCTGCATCACCTGCACCAGCATGGTGCAATGAGACAGCAACCATCTTGACATCTGTTGAATCTAGTGCATCCAAGGCGCCCAACAGAATCAGAGGACGCCAAAGCTTGAAGTCTGGGAGATAGCGCCATTCCAGAAAGAATTCCAAGCAGCTGAAGGCCACTGCCGCATCGTAAGCAGGGAACACTGGGAAAAAAAAGGACAGTGTCGAAATGTAGTCCGGCGGCAAGGTGGTGCATTCTTTCAAATAGCCCTGCAAGTAGAGAACACAGGCCTCGCAGAAAAGCCGCTGCATCTGAGAATGCGCCAGATGGATCCGGGGCCCTCTTAGTACCAGAAAAAACTGAGCAAGGCACAAATACCACCACAGCAGCCCAAGGCCCAAGAGAGTCATCCCCTCCCAGATTCCAAGCTAAAAAGTCTGCCAGCCCATGGCCAGCGTGAAAGGCGAGGCTGGCCTTGGGATTCATCAAACTCAAAAAACTCTATAAACAACTGAAAGTGAAAAAGTTCAAAAAAATATAATTCAAATAGACCAGCGTTTTCCATCTTCTTTTCGCAGCTGGATGAAATGCCCTGCTCCTTTTGACATAGATCTCATCTAGTTGGCCCTTCCTTCTCTCCATTTCAGTCCCTCATTGTGGTGTTTTCCTCCCTTGCTCGGTTTCTTCCTCGCCTCCCTTCTTTGTTCAGTTTCTTCCTCATCTTCCTCCCTTGTTTCCTTTTGATTGATGCCTTTCCTTTTTCATATTGTTCAGTCTTTTTCTTCCTTCTTTCTGACGGTTTTTGCTCTAGTCTATGTCTATGCATCTGAATTGTCTTTGCTTCAATCTTCAAAGTCGTGTGGTTCTTTCCATTCCTTTCCGATCCTTCCCTTTTTTCCTGGAACGTGCATTGTTTGAAACATTCTTCGTTCCATTTCATTCCTCTTTTCTTTTCCATCATTCCTTTACCTTCTCTTCTTTCCTCTCTTGGTGAAGGCCTTTATGGCAGATCTCGCCTCCCTCCGCCCTGCCTCCTCACCGTCCTTCTTGGGGACTGACCCCTAGGACGAGCCCCGGCGCAATGCCACGTGCTAGACCAACATCCGTAAACCGGTGTCTTGCAGGGAATATGTCAGATGGAATGCCAAGAAATTCGGACAACAACATGTCGGAAAGTCTCTGAACCAAGCAGATGAAGTCAAACTAAATGTCAAACGAAAATTCACAATACACATCAAGCAATCTGTGAAAAGATGCGTCAGGGAAACTATTTAATCGCAAAGATCGTTTAAAAAAAGAAAGCATCACCAAAGGGGACAAGTGATAAATTTTCGCATTGTGATACCTGTCGGCTTTGCGAAAGAATATGCCGGATAAGATATCGAAACCTTTGGGAAATCATTTCAGGTCCGGTCTCAAACAACATATGTATCAACTCATCAGATAAAGAACCAGGCAAATACACCCAGCAAAAGCAGTGTCAGAATACTTCGCAGAAAATGCCAGCATGCAGCATGCATGCCAGCATAACAATTCTGGGAATGTCAGCCAAAGCATTAGAATGTCGCTGAACCGCATATTTGTGATCATCCGATGGGGAGTATTTTTCCTCACTATGCCCCATACCATATCTCGAGGGTTTTGTCAGAGAAACACCGAAAGAACAAATCAAACATCATGCCAGAGTAGAGGTTGAAATGCATGCCAAATGAAATGTCAGAATAATAAGAAGGAACAGGAAGGAAAAGAAGAGTACGAATCTATTGAATCACGCCATCATAGACGGCCAGAGACAAAGGAAGGTTACTTCGCACATTTTTACGCACATTTTTCGGCAGCTGCCACCCCCATGTCTCAATGTGGTGACACCCTGGCACTCAGTATTCAACAAGTCCCTGAAGCAACAAGTGTAAGAAAACCTTTTTTTGCCAGGGCTTCCCACGGCTTGCTTGCCCTACAGCAAGAAAACCACTTGCAAAAGCAATAACATGCAAGAACCCCAATACCTCTGCCATCAACAGAGATGCTAAAGAAAACAAATATGTATTTTTATATTTATATATGCATATCAATGTAAATTTTCAAATGTATATATATATATATATACATATATAGGCCATATATATAGGCCATAGGAAAGAAAAGAACACAAAAACAACAAAACAAGAGGAAAAAAGGAAATTACACCGGCATAGACCCCAGATAAAACATGTATGGACAACAAGGTTGGGGTAGGGAATCAAGTAGGTTCTAATGTTTGATCAAAAATTGTTGTCAATGATTTCGATGAAAATGTCAAATGCCATGCTCTCAAGTCTGAAGGCATCTTCTGAATCTTGACCTGAAATTTTCCGATTTCCATTTCTTTTTGGAATAGAACTCTTCTTTCTCCCTGGAATGGAACTCTTCTTTCTCCTTGCAATAGAACTCTTCTTTCTCCTTGGAATGGAATTCTTCTTTGACCTTGAAATAAAACTCTTGCTTCTCTTGGAATAGAACTCTTCTTTCTCTTTGGAATAGAACTCTTCTTTCTCCTTGCAATAGAAGTCTTCTTTCTCCTTGGAATAGAATTCGTCTTTGACCTTGGAATGGAAATTTTCTTTCTCTTGGAATAGAACTTTTCTTTCTCCTTGGAATGGAATTCTTCTGTCTCCTTGCAATAGAACGCTTCTTTCTCCTTGGAATAAAATTCTTCTTTGACCTTGGAAAAGAACTCTTCCTTCTCTTTGGAAATCGAACTCTTCTTTCTCCTTGCAATAGAACTCTTCCTGCTCTTGGAACAGAACTCTTCTTTCTCCTTG